>LPNX010651135.1:151908-169905 GCA_001517045.1 Pseudotsuga menziesii | reverse complement strand
CTCGGTTGTCTTCTTACCAAAGGCTTTCTCTCTGTCAGCTATCTTTTCTACCAAGGTGTCAAATGTTAGAGATTTGAACTTGTCACTAGCTTGCAATGATACCAGATGTTAGGTATAACTCCCGATTTTATTGATTATTCAAATGCAAATGCCTGTATTTATACATTTCATGAGGCGGTTGATTACCAGCCTCTTCGCCTTCCTAGCTATTCATATTCCTATTATTTATTTACAATAATCCTGACGGATTATTCTAACAGAATCCAATCCATAGTTGACTTCAATCCATGTTGAATTCATTAGATGTTGACTTTAATTAATGTTAAATTTAATCCATAGTTGACATTACTCTATGTTGACTTTAATCCATAGGTGATTGTAATCCATAGTTTACTTTAATCCATAGTTCACTTTAATCTATATTCACTTTAATCAAGTTGACTTTAATCCCTGTTGTCTTTAATCCATGTTGCCTTTAATGATTTAATCCATAGTTGACTTCAATTCATATTTGTCTAACCTACTTTAATCTAAGTTTATCTAACTTATTTTAATCCATGATTTCTAACCTAGTTTAATCCATAGTATAGCATGAGTGGCCTAGTGGTTAAGAGCATGTGTTCCTCTTGGGAGGTCACAAGCTCAAATCCAGAGGGGGGTAGTGTATGTACACTTGTGTGGACTTTCGCAGTTAAATCACTGCGTAGAGGGGGCTCCCTTGTCCCACAAACAAGGGGGTCTCATACACCAAATTGGTGCCTTGTCCCACAAACAAGGGGGTCTCATACACCAAATTGGTGCCTCGCTTGACGGCAACCTTAAAAATAGATTATTATTATTTTACTTTAATCCATGTTTTTTTAATATTTTTTTATCAAGGTCGACTTTAATCCATCGTGACTTTAATCTATGTTGACGTTAATTCATAGTTGAATTTAATCCATAGTTGAATTTAATCCATAGTTGGTTGAGATGATGGTTTACTGTAATCCATAGTGAAACCATGTTGAATTTATACATAATTGACTTTATTCCACCTTGAATTTAATCTATAATTAAACCATGATGACTTTAATCCATAACTAATTTTCATTTATAATTAACCTAAATCCATAGTTTTTTTTATCCAAATTAACATTAATACATAACTAACTTTAATATTAATGTTTAAACTAATTATTAATATTAAGAATATATAACATATTTTTGATGTGTTTATTTGTATTGTATGTCATACATTACATATTAATCAACATTAATAAATTATTAAATATTACCATACATAACTTATTAATAGACCTATATTGCATATTAATAAACATTAACCTACATTACATATTATGTTAATTAATTTAATCATATTTGTTAACCTATATTACATATTATGTTAATTAATTTAATCATATCAGCATTATTAAATATTAATAAGCATTAATATTATAAAATATTAGCAAACATTTTAATTAATTTAACAATACTAGTATTATTAATACATATAAACATACATTGCATAGGTTAATATTACTTTAATATTGATACCAAATATTGATATTAATAATCAATATTAATACTTTTTTTTAATTTTTTTTATTAAATAATATTAATGTTAATAAACTTTCTTATCTAACAAGTGTTTAATTTTAACAATAATTAAATATAAGTGAACTACAAACTAAAGTCAACTATTTATTGATGTCAACTATGGATTGAAGCTAACCTTGGGTTTAGGTAAACTTTACTTAAAATCCAACTATGGATTGAAGTCAACCTTCCATTGACTTTATTCTATATTTGGCTTTAATCCATGTTGAGTTCAATTCAATGTTGAAATCAATCCATGGTTGACTTCAATCCATAGTTTATTTTCAACTAAAGTTAACTTCAATCCACGTTAATCCATGGTTGCCTTCAATCTTGGGGTGACCTCAACCCAAGGTTGACTTCAATCCAAGGGAGACTTCAATCCATGTTGACTTTAATTCATAATTGACTTTAATACATGGTGAGTTTAATCCATATTTGACTTTAAACCATGTTGACTTTAATCAAGGTTGAATTTAATCTAAGATTGACTTCAATCGAAGGTCGACTTCACTCGAAGGCTTCCTACAATGGAAGGATGACTTCAATCCAAGGTTGACCTCAATTCATAGTTGACATTTAATCAAGGTTGACATCAATACTTGGTTGACTTCACTTGAAGGATGACTTCAATCCAATGGTGACTTCAAGGTAGAACTCAATCCAAGGTTGACTTAAAGGTTCACTTCAATCCAAGGTAGTCTTCAAAGCTACCTTGAAGCCAAGGTTGACTTTTATCCATGGTTTACTTTAACCCATGGTTAACTTCAATCAATAGTTGACTTTTATGTAAGGGTTACTTTGATCCATAGTTCACTTTCCAATGAGGTTGACTTTAAACCATGGTGGACCATTGTATAGGCATTGTTGACTTAAATTTAAGTTTGACTATATTACATCATGGTCCACCATTATGTATATGTTTGAACAATATTGACCATGGACCATGGTTGAGGATGTTCAATTTTAAGTGTCTTATGTTAACATGTCCATTAAAAGTTATGTCGCATCAATGTTAACATTCATGTTAACCTTAATCTTAAAATTAATATTAATATTAAATGTTAATTTTGATCTGAAATGTTAATTTAATATTATTAAATGACATAAATGTTAATAATAAGTTTGATTTTAACATTAAAATTAACATTAATATTAAATGTTAATGTTAATATTAACATTAATGTTAATGTTAATATTAATATTTAACATTGACATTATTTTAACAATATACCAATAGGTTTAATATTAATATTAACATTTAACAATAATATTAGGTTCGACACTAATATTTAATATTAAATTTAACATTAGTATTAAGTTTAATATTAATAATTAACATTCATATTATTTTAACAATTTACATTTAGGTTTAAAATTAATATTAATAATTAACATTTATATTATTTTAACAATATACAATCGACTAAAACAATATGCCCCAAAAATTCTATTTCTTTTTGCCCAAAATTGCATTTCGCTTGTTAGTGTAAAATTTGTTTTCTTCTAGAAGCTTCAATACTATCTCTACATGCTTAAGATGTGAGTTCCAACTTTTGCTATAAACAAAGATATCATCAAAGAATACCAACACGAACTTCCTTAAGTATGGCCAAAACAAGTCATTCATTACTGCTTGAAATGTTGTCGGAGCATTGGATAATCCGAATGGCATGACTTGAAATCCGTACAAGCCTTCATGGGTACAAAAACCAGTTTTAGGGACATCTTATTCTCAAATTCGGATTTGATAAGCCCTGATTTTAGGTCTAATTTAGAAAAATACTTTGCACCATGGAGCTCATCCAAAAATTCATCGACAAAGGGAATGGGGAATTTATATTTTATGGTGAATTTGTTTAAAGCTCGGTAATCAATGCAAAGGCTACACAATCAATCCTTCTTCCTCACAAGTATGACTAGCACAAAGAAGGGTCTCTTACTACATGTGATTATGCCATCATCTAATAATTCTTGCACCAAACGTTCAATCTCGGACTTGTTTCTGTGAGATTGTCTATATGACTTTTTTCTAAATGGACTTTAGCCTGGCATTAACTCTGTGATGTGATATATAGAATGTGTGGGGGGGGGGGGGGGGGCATGAAGAGGATTTTGAAAAATTTCACTGTGTTCCCTAGAATTTTTTCTAATTCCCTTGGGTCAACATTTTGATTTTCATCAATTGTCCCTTCCATAGCATAGAAATGTAAAAAAATGCTTGAGCTTCCTTTTTTATCATTTTCTCCATCTTGTTTAATGAGACAATTTGGGGAGGGGGGAAGTTGATACCATAAAGCTTGGAATTACTCCTATTTTCATAAAATATTATAAATTGTTCTTGTAAGTTTAATTCTACTATCCCCAACGTTTCCAATCATTGGGCACCTAAAACAATGTCAACCCCTCTAATTTCCATAGCATACATTGGTGATCTTAACTGGTAGTCTTTTATGGCTAGCTCAACTTTATGGCATTTTCCATCACACGAGGTGGTTTTGTTCCCTGGTATTGATATTTGAATGCGGGATGTAGGATAGATTAATATGTTTAATTGTTTTTCTACCTTGGAGTCTATGAAGTTGTATGTACTCGTACTGTCAACCAAAACAATCACTTTAGCGTTCTTGATATAGCCAAACATTTTGAGTGTTTGGGGCGTTGATATATACCCGTCATTGCAGCTACAGAGAGTGTTGGGGTGACGAGAGCATCAAATATTACACAGACAATGGGATTCAATAATGATATACAATTCCACATACTCCTCAACAAAATGGAGTAGCTCAGAGAAAGAATAGAACACTAGTTGAATGTGCTCAAAGCATGATTAAAGGTAAGAATCTTACTAACGGGTTTTGGGATAAAGCTATTAGTATTGTTGTGTATATGAAGAATATAAGTCTTATACAAATTTTGAGGCACAAAGCACCTTTAGAAGAACTATATGGATATAAACTTGTTGTTAGTCATTTGAGAATTTTTGGGAGCAAGGAATTTGCTTATATTCCAAAAGAAGATAGAATAAAATTGGATTCCAAGGCATTTAAATACATATTTATTGGTTATTTATTGGCTATTTATTGATCACAAAGCTTATAAGGTGTATGATCGTATAAATCATAAATTTTTACAAGCAAATATGTTTTATTTCATGAGTATGCAAATGAAGGTCAAAGGGAGGATGGTCATGATGTATGGAATTTAGCAATAAAGAGTGCCAAAGAAGAAGAGGCTAAATAGGTTGAATATCAAAGAAGTAGTGAAACTACAAACATCTAGAGCACACCAAGAAGAAGTGGAGCAACTCCAAAAATCAATGAGCCTCTACGAAGATCATCGAGGCAAGTTCAAAATCCTATCAGGTATAAGGATTATTCCCTAATGACTCAAGTTATGAATGTAGTGGAACCTTCAAATTTTGAGCAAGCTAAAGATAAAAAAAAGAATGGATGGATTTCATGAAAGAAGAATATGATTCAGTAATGAAATATGAAACATGAGAACTGACATAATTGCTTGAAAATAAAGTTCCCATTGGTTCAAAGTGTTTTTTCAAGTCTAATTCAATGCTATTGGTAGTATAGACAAATACAAAGCTAGATTGGTGTCCAAGGTTTATTCACAAAAAGAAGGGATATATTATGAATATATCTTTGCACCTATAGAAAAAATAAATACCATTAGAATAATGATTGCATTAGATACTAAGTATGATTTGGAGCTACATCAATTGGATGTTAAGTCAACATTTTTGAATGAAGAATTAAAGAAATAATTTTATCTTGTTCAGTCTAAGGGTTTTATGAAGCATGGATAGGAACATCTTGTTTGCAAGTTGAAAAGGGATTATATGATCTCAAACATGCACCTAGGTCATGGTATGTGAATATTGATACTTTCTTCTTACATAATGGTTTCATAAGAAGTAAAAATGATCCTAATATGTATATTAAGAAGGATGAAGATGGACATATTGCTTTTATTTCCTTATATGTTGATTATCTAGTCATAACATGATGTGCTACTATGTTGATTGAAGAATCAAAAGAAACTTGTAATAGAAATTTGAGATGAAGGACCTTGATCAGTTGCATTATTTTTGAGACCTTGAAGTATGGAGGGATGATAATGTGAACTTCATCACACAAAGAAAATATATAAAGGAGATCATCAAGAGGTTCAATATGGTTGAATGCAAGCCATTGTCTACTCCACTGGAACAAAATGTGAAGCTTAGAAATGAAGATGAAACAAAATAGGTGAATGGTACTTTGTATCAATAGTTGGTGGGAATTATGAATTATCTTACAACAACTAGGCCTGATATTGCATATTTTTTTAGTATACTTATTCAATTCATGGCTAAGCCACATGACAGTCACTAGAAAGAATCCAAGAGGGTTCTTTGATACTTGAAAGGAACTGAAGGTTTTGGTATTAAATATACTAATGATTTGAATGTTGAGTTAATAGGTTATTCATGATATGATTAGGTAGGAGCTTCAGATGACATAAATTCTACCACGAGATATGCATTCAATATTTGATCTAGGATTGTGTCATGGATCAACAAGAAGTAGGAAACTATATCTTTGTCATCCATTGAAGCTGAGTACAAAGCATTATGCATCACCACCTGTGAAGCAATTTGGATATGGAGTATTCTTGAAGACATGGGAGAAAATCAAGAAGAACCAACAACCATCAAATGTGATAATCAAAGTTCCATCAAATTGGAAAATAATCTAGTTTATCATGTTAGGTCAAAGCACATTGAAATACGACATCATTTTGTGAGAGAGAATATACAATCAAAAGAAAATGATTTGCTCTATTGTAATACAAATGAGAATGTGGATTGCATATTCATTAAGCCTCTAGGAAAGGATAAATTTGAAATATGTAGAGATAGGTCGTGTGTTATAGAAAACACATTTCTCCATTAAGGGGAGGTGTTGGAAATGGTGAAGAAATGATTTGGATTCGGATCTCATTATTGGAACCATAATAATTCATTGAGGAAATAAGGTTCTTGGTTAGTGCTAGGGTGTATTAGCCATTCTTAGTAAACTATATCTATTATTCACAAATCTATAAGGTTAGGCTAGCGCTGTAAATGTAATTCCTTTCCAACCTAATAAAAACATGTTGATGTTAGGTGCTAAAAAGACATTGAAATCATGCTATGGTGAATCATGTTGTTGTGTTTTTCTGATTTCCCTAACATAGAAGGATTTGTCTTGTGATCGGTATGGAATAAGAGATTGTATCATCAATGTAGCTTGTTACATGAAGAAGAACATGTTTCCTTTTCTTAGGCTTCATAAGAAATATCCTTTTAATCAATACATGTGGATGGAGATTTCAAATATCAATGCTAAGAAGATTTATATAACAATATACTATTTTTCGCCTATTAATTTTTCCTTTTATAAAAAGCACAATCTAAACAAACATTTTACTTGCAATGGCTTGGAACAACATATTTTTATCCTAAGAAATTAAGGAAATATCCTCTTGCTAGGAGACTTTAATGATATAATAGAAACTAACCAAGATATTGTCTTAAGCAATGATTCTAACCCCAATCCTCTTTGGTTGGATGTGGACCTCATTTTATCTAGTAGATACAAAAGAAACTCTAAAGACCCATTTGAGAATTTGTTTGGTACCAAGATAATCATGCTTTGTAGTTATCAAGATCTAATAATTTGCAATGGTCGTATGAAGTGGCTGAAATCCAACTAGATGGCTTGTATCCATGGTTTGAGTGGTAGTGTCATAGATTATGTGATATATGATATCCATGTATACATCCAAATAGTAGATTTTGACATCTTAAATGACTATGAGTCTGACTCCGACCATAGACCTTTGACCCTAACTCTAAACTTTAACATGCACATAATCCCCACAATAGAGAATTATGATAACCAAAAACACTTGATCTTTGATCAAAATAAAACTGATATATTTTTAAGAGATTTAAATAATGAATTAAATATGCAATTAACTGGGGGCAATATTGAAGACCTTTATCATAATTTTATCACAACCATCTCTACTTTTATTAACAAGTTATCTATCATGGTTTCATGTAAAAGGGAGAATAGAACGACCAACCCTTGGTCTGATCAAGAGTGCAAGCACGCTATACAAGCCATTAGGGGTGCTTCTAATGAGTCCTTAAAAATTGACAAGTTCTCTAGGTAAAAATAGCTAATTAAAAGGAAAAAAGGTGTTATATAGGTAAAAAAATAAACATAATATTTTGCACCTCTCTAAGATGGATCTTAAGAAATTTTGGAGACAATTTCTGAGTTATAGAACTAATGAAAATAATATGATCCCCTTAAGGGGTTGGATTTCCTACCTTAAAAATATTTATGAATGCAACATTCAAACCGTTTCTACAAAATAAGAAGTTTTATCTTTAGAAGACATAAATTTTGGGGCTAAGTGGCTCACAAAAGGGAAAGATAAGGACATTAAAGGATACCAAGAAAAAATATTGAAAATTGGTGGGCCTGTCCTCATACCTCACTTCCACGAGCTCTCCAATTTCGCAGTCAAGAAAGGTTTCCATAAGCCCTAGACAAAAGACTCATTATTCATATTTTTAAGTGGAGATAAAAGAAATCCATATAATTATAGGATCATCATTATGATTATCGCTCTTTATCCAAATTATATGGAATTATTTTGGAAAAGAATATCAACATATGGATAGAAAGGCACAAAAAATTAGCCAAAGGCCACACAGGATTTCCAGGATATCATTCAACTATGGGCCACATTGTTTATACTCTTAATACCATTGCTGAGGAGTGGCGTAATAATAAAACTAATATTCTTTGTTGCTTTGTCAACTATAGAAAACAATTTGATACAGTTCCCAAAAGTAACCTTTGGAATATATTAGAAGAGCTAAAATTCACTTTCTAGTTGATAGTTGTTGTGATAAGGTTGTATGAGAAGGTTATTTCCAAGTTTAGGAACTCTGAGGGAAGCTCAAAAGAAATAAATTGTAATATAGGAGTCAAGAAAGGTTGTCCCCTATCCCTTACCTTTTTTGGTATTTACATTGACATGCTAGAGGGTTGTTTTCGAAGAGGTAGGTTGTGTTGGCATGACTTTGGCTGGTATAATCATTATCCTAGTTCTCTATGATAATGATATTGTTCTTATGGAGAGGATACCTTTTTTGGTATTTACATTGACATGGTAGAGGTTTGTTTTCAAAGAGGTAGGTTGTGTTGGCATGACTTTGGCTGGTATAATCATTATCCTAGTTCTCTATGATAATGATATTGTTCTTATGAAGAGGAGTCCCTATGATCACTGCAAGAAACTAAAATTCTCAAGGATTTTTTCTCTAGTATGGGTATGATTGTTAACACTGACAAAACAAAGGTTGTGATAATCAAATCCTAAAATACCACTTATGATAATTTCATGTATGAAAACAACAACTTGGAGGAAGTGACTTCATACAAATATCTCAAAATCGATCTTCATCAAAAGAATAATTGGAACCATAGCATTGATAAATGGATTAATGGAGAATTGAAAGCTTATTATTGGCTTAAAAATAGTTGTAAATCCGCAAAACTTCGACTTTGAGATAGGAAGAAACTCTTCTTTGAGATTCTCATCATTCCTAATATCTTATATGGTTGTGAAGTTTGGGGTCGCAACATCTCTAAAGAATATTAGAGAAGGATAGAGAAAATCCAAAAGAACTTCATAACATATAATCTCAAGACTAAAGGAAATACATCATATCATACTCTTCTCATAGAAGCATGTCTCTCTGTGATTGAAAGCATGGATTTGACTAGGTATCTAATATACAAGAATAAGATAAACACCATGGGAGACAAGAGGATTCCTTAGATTGATTCCTACTCTAGTTAAAACCACCCACGACTTAAGCAAGGTTGGCATAAATATGCCAAATCTTGATTAAACCATTGGGGATTTGAGGAAGAGATCACTCTGGTTACTAGTGATAATATTAAGAGTATTATTACATCTAATTTAAGGAAAATATGTGGTGTGATAAAGAGTTAGAGAATAAGGGAAAAATAAGATATTATAAGGAGGTGATCAACCCTAATATAGAAGATCAAAATTATCTCTCAATTTTAACTACCGTAAAGAAGAAAATCAGCATTGCTAAAATAAGAACAAACTCTCATGAGCTCCAAAGTGAAACAGGGTGCTGGACAATACCTACAATGTTTTGGATGAAATAATATGTCATCTTTGTGATACAAAGAGGGTTGAAATCAAAAATCACTTTTGCATAAAATATCTTGCACACACCCACATTAGAGAATAATTTGAAAACATCATCTACAATACTGACCTTCCTAACCTTTTAATGCATCATAACTATGGTGATTTAGGAACACTTCTATTAAATCTTTTTGAGCATATAAATAAAATTCTAAAGAAATTCAAGCGATTCCTTTCCTTTTTAAGGTCCAATAGCCCAAATTTGTTTGTAGTAAACATAAATTACTATCATTTTCATCATCATCGTCAATAAAATAATACCTTTACAATAATATAAAAATATGTTTTGAAACAATAAAAGTGAAATTCCATATCATTGTATTGTAACATGATTAAGCAATGCAATTAAAATGTGAAATAGGAAGATTAGAAAATGTATGGGTGGTTGGTTGGTTTCATAAGTTTATAGTTAAGTATTGATATTTAATTTTAAGTTATATTAATATTTAGTTAAAGTATTAATATTTCATTATTGTATAATAAAGTTAATGTATGGGGTGGTGATGCAAGAGCATCGAGTCAAAATCCTATGTTTTATGCATAAGCGAGGAATGTTATTTTTATGCTTCCGTGTAATCAATTCTAGAAGGATAAGAATAGTTATTTGTTTCATATATAGGATAAGTTTGAATGTAATAATGGTGATTTTCCATTGGTATCCTAAAATATTGCTCAAGGATAGGCTAGTTGTATATTTATTTATTAGGAGTTCAGATCCCGCTTATTCGGATCTGACAGCTTTGATCGAGTTTTGTATTAAGTGGTCAATGTAATAATCAAGTGCGAGTGTGTGAGTGAGTGAGAGAGCGAGTGAGTGAGTGTCTATGTATGCATGAATGGTTGATGAAATGAAGAACAGAGTTGTAGCCTCTGCATGAATATTTGTAATTTCTATGTCTTCTTTCAATAACCAGGAATGTGTTAAATCTTCCTGTATATAAGTGAATGACGTGATTTTGTCAATAATCCTTAGAAGCCACTAAGATGGACATGTGTTCATATGAATGCAACATGAATGAGTTGATCATTTCATTGATCAATTAGTATGTAACAATATGAGTTAAAAATCTGCAATTTTGACAGATCTACAGCTGTAGATGAATTATGGAAGTGGAATTACGAGTTAGTTAAATCGACAAAACGATTCTAGATCGTACACTAGAGATAAATTATGTAAGCGATCGACGACTCTCAAAGGTTGCGGAAATAGATTTGAGGGAGGGATATTGCGGAAGCCCATTTCGGGAAAAGTTGAAGGCACGTCCGCAATCCACAACCCGACTGCGGAAAGAAGTTTCTGTTGCATAATTGTGGAAGTCATTTTTTTTTTGAATTTGGGAAAAGTATAACCGCAACCCGCAACCTACAATTGCGGAAAGACTGTTAAGGAAATGATGTTGCAGAAAGGAAATTGAGGAATGTAAATTGTGGAAGGAATTGACTTGTGGAAATATATCAAAGTTTGAGTCAATGAGAGGTTAGATGCCAAAGAAGAATATTTTAATCAGTAGATATTACTGATTTGGATAAGCTAGGCCTGCTAGATCTTACATGGCTTCAATTTGTTATCAGAGAAGAAAAATAATTATGTGTGAATATTATCAGAGTTGGTTAAAGATGCCACCAAGGCAAGGAATAGCACGTGGAGTTCCAGTAGGAGGTGGTTGAGGAAGACAAGCTGTAGAGACAAACACATAAAGGGAATTGAGGTATCTCCAAGCTAGAATGGAGGCTATGGAGAGAAAATATTCATAGAGTATGGATACCAATGATGAAGAGGAATCCTTTGAAGAAGAGAAAGAGGATATTGTTGATGAAGTAAAAGTATTGAGGATGGTGGTGAAAGCTAGTAACAGGCCTAAAGTTGAAGTTCCCATGTATGAAGGTAACTTGAATGTTGAAGAACTCATGGACTGGATCAATGCCCTAGAAAAGTACTTTGATTTTGAATAAATTGAGGATAAGAAGAACGTGAAATATGCAACGACCAGACTAAAAGGATATGAAACCATTTGGTGGGATGAACTTTATATCCACATGGAAAGAAAAGGTTAGTCCAAAATCAAAACTTGGGATAAGATGTTAGATAAAATTAAAAGTCAATATATGCCTAAGGATTATCAGTTGACTCTCATTAGACAATTACAAAGTCTTAGACAAAAGGGTATGACTATTAAAGAATATACAAAATAATTATTTAGGATGAGTATTAGAGCTAGACATATACAAGGGGACATTGAAAGAGTGGCCAGGTATGTAAATGGACTAAGATATGAAATACAAGATGAGATCAGCTTGTTAAATTTGAAGACTCTTGAAGATGCTTATCAAGAAGCCTCGAGGGTAGAAGAGAAGCTACTAAGAAAACAGAACCAGAAGAGTCGAGGGAGAAGTATAGCAAGAGGAAAAGGATCTCCAAACATAGGAGGTAAGTTTCAGATCTCTATGGATGAAGCGGAAGGTTCTAGTAGCCAACCCCTCCAAAGAGGAGGATTCAGGGGAGGCAGGTTTAATGCTAGAGGAAGAGGCATAAATAGTTAAGTGAAATGTTATACATGTGGAGAAATTGGACACATGTCATGGGAGTGCCAAAAGAATAAAACTGCAGCTTAGAGAAATGCAAATATTTCCAAGACTCGTGAAGAGTCCAATGAGGAAGAAGAGATGAATAATACTCCTAAGGAAGGAGAATCTCTTATGATGAAGAGACTTTTAGTAAAACCAAATAAGGAAGTGCATGAACCAACCCAGAGGAAGAGTATGTTCAGGACTGAGTGCAAGTCACAAGGGAAGTATTGTAAGATGATTATTGACAATGGTAGTATAGATAATTTGGTCTCCAATGAGATGGTAGAGAAGTTGGGATTGAAGAGGATGAAACATCCCAATCCTTATAAAGTGTCCTAGTTGCAGAAAGGACATCAACTCTTGGTAAATGAGCAGTGCAATGTGGAGTTTCAAATTGGTACTTATAAAGATGTGGTATTATGTGATATCATTCCTATGGATGTATGCCATATACTCTTAGGAAGGCCATGGTAATATGACAGAAAAGTTGTCTATGATGGAAGGAAGAACATTTACTCTTTGGAAAAGGATGGAAAGAAGCATACACTATTAAATTTAAAAGATGAAGCAACCCAATAAGGTTCAAGACCCAATATTTTGTTGATGCTTGGGAAGGAATTGTTACAAGAAGTCAAGAAAGAAGAAGAACTGTATTTGTCCCTTGTTGGCAAACCAAAGGTAATTTTAACTTCTACAAATTTAGATGATTTTCCTGCTGAAGTTAGAATCTTGCTTGATGATTATGTCGATATTATTGTGGATGAGTTAGAAAATGATTTACCTCCCGTGAGAAGCATTAGTCATCAAATTGAATTAATACCTAGTGCAAGTTTACCTAATAAGGAAGCCTACATATTGACTCCTCAAGAGAATGAAGAGATCAAACAACAGGTATAGGAGCTATTGGATAAAGGTTTGGTGAAAGAAAGTTTGATTCCTTGTGCAATACGCAATGTGCTTATCCCAAAGAAAGATGGTGGATGGCGTATGTGCACTGACTCCCGAGCAATCAATAAGATCACTATTAGGTACAGATTTCCCTAACCCCGCATTGATGATTTGATGGATTGTCTGAGTGGTTCAAAGTATTTTTTGAAGATAGACTTGAAAAGTGGTTATCATCAAATAAGAATAAGCGAAGGGGATGAATGGAAGACTGCATTCAAGACTAACAATGGACTGTATGAGTGGTTAGTAATGCCATTTGGACTTACTAATGTTACTAGCACTTTTATGAGATTTATGAATGAGGTCTTAAAGGAATACACTGGAACATGTGTGATAGTGTATCTAGATGAAATTCTAATTTTCAGTCGAAATAAAGAAGAGCATTTGAGACATCTTAACTTGGTGTTGGAAACCCTGCAAAAAGAGAAGTTGCTGATAAATCTAAAAAAGTGTAGTTTCCTAAAGAAATAATTGATTTATTTGGGGTTTTTGGTTTCAAAATAAGGGTTAAAAATGGATCCAGATATGGTGCAAGCGATTCTGAATTGGACAAGTCCAAGGAATGCATATGAGGTAAGAATTTTTCATGGTCTTGCAAGTTTTTATAGAAAATTCATCAATAATTTTAGTCAAATTTGTGTACCCATAATAGACACCTTCAGGGGAAGTAGACAACCTTTCAAGTGGACAGAAACAGCTGACAAAAAATTCAAATTGTTAAAGAAGAAGATCACTGAAAAGCCTATTTAGGCTTTACCAAGTTTTGACAAGGTTTTTCAAGTAAAGACAGATGCGAGTGGGACAACAATAGGGGTTGTTCTAAGCCAAGAACAAATACCAGTAGCATACTTCAGTGAGAGTTTAAATGAGTTAAAACAAAAATATTCCTCGTATGACAAGGAGTTGTATGCGGTTGGGAAAGCTCTCAAGAAATGGAGGCATTACTTGATGCCCAAATAGTTTTTGTTATATTTAGATAATCATGCTTTACAATTTATAAATAGTCGACCTAAATTGAATTAGAAACATGATAAGTGAGTGGAATTTTTGCAGAACTTTACCTTTGTGATCAAGCATACAAGTGGAAAATCTAATGAGGTTGTTGATTCCTTAAGCAAAGTAAATTTGATCTTGCGTGAGATTAAGGTCAGTACTTTGGGATTTGAAAATTTGGTTAATATGTATAAGGAAGATGTGGATTTTAAGAGTATATATGCATCCTGTGAAAATATAGTTGTCCACAATAGAAGCCAATGGTTATACTATATGCTACAAGAAGGATTGTTGTTCAACAATAGTAAATTGTGCATTCCTAAATGTTCTATGAGAGAAAATATGATACAAGAGAAACACATTGAAGGTTTTTCAGATCATTTTGCACAGGAAAAAACATTTGCTCAGGTGAGTGCTTTTTATTTTTGTCCAGGAATGCAACATGATGTAAAGAATTTTGTTGAAAAATGAAGGATATGTCAACATTCCAAAGGGAGGAGACAAAGTACTGGGCTGTATCAACCCCTACCTATTCCAACTAGACCTTGGGATTCCATCAGTATGGATTTTGTTCTAGGATTTCCTAGAACTCGAAGGGGAAATGATTATGTTTATGTAGTAGTGGTTAGGTTTTAAAAAATGGCTCATTTTATTGATTGTAAGAAGACTAATGATGCAACAAATATTGCAAATTTGTTCTTTTCAGAAATTGTGAATTTACATGGTCTGCCTTTGAACATTGTGTCTGACAGGGATGCTAAATTTATTGGTCATTTTTGGAGAACTTTGTGGAAGAAATTGGGTACCAATATTATTTTTAGCTCTTCTTATCATCCTCAAACGGATGGTCAGACTAAAGTGGTAAATAGGATCTTGGGAAATATATTGATAAGTCTTGTTTATGAGAATCCAAAACAATGGGATTTAGCTCTTGCTCAAGATGAGTTTGCTTATAACGATTCACCTAATAGGAGTACATGTATGAGTCCTTTTCAAATTGTGTATGGGATGCACCCAAGAGGAGTGTATGAACTTAGGAACTTGGAAGGACACAAAAAAGGAGTGCATATGGTGAATATTTTCCATCTACAATGTATGAGCTACAAGAAAATGTTAAAAAGAGTTGTAGGAAAGTGCGAGGAAGTATAAACATAGAGCAGACATGAAGAGAAGAGAAGTTGATATTCAGGTTGGATATTTAGTGATGGCCTATCTTATAAAGGAGAGGTTTCCTAAGGGAACCTACAATAAATTGAAAATCAAGAAAATTGGGCCTTGTAAAATTTTGAGGAAGTTTTCTGCAAATGCATATGAATTATAACTTCCTTCTGATCTTAAAATTTCTCCAATTTTTAATGTTTCATATCTATATATTTTTAAAGATTCAGGTGTTCAACCAGAAGAAATGATCTCAGGTGAAGAAGTTCCATTTGTATATTGGCAAGGAAAATTACCTCAAAAAGAACAACCACAGATTGAGGCTATCCTTGACAAAATAATTTCGAAGAGGACCAGGAACAAATATTATTTCAAGTATTTGCTCAAGTGGAAAGATCAACCATCTAGATATGCAACATGGATGACTAAACTGGGAATTTCCAAGTATAATGTGAACCCTAAAGAACTATTGAAGAATTCTTATTTTTCCCTCGGAGTATGATGCAGAAGCATCGAGTCAAAATCCTTTGTTTTCTGCACAAGCTAGGAATGTTATTTTTATGCTTCCATGTGATCAATTCTAGAAGAATAATATTAGTTATTTGTTTCATAGATAGGATAAGTTTGAATGTAATAATGGATATTTTCCATTGATATCCTCAAATATTTCTCGAGGATAGGTTAGTTGTAGATTTCTTTCATAGGATTTCATATCATGCTTATTCAGATCTGACAGGTTTGACAAAGTTCTATATTAAGTGTCGAATGTAATAATGAAGTGTGTGTGTGAGTGAGTGAGTGAGAGAGTGAGTGAGTGAGTATCCATGTATGCATGAATGGTTGATGAAATGAAGAATAGAGTTGTAGCCTCTGCGTGGATATTTGTAATTTCTATGTCTTCTTTCAATAACCATGAATGTGTTAAATCTTCCCGTATATAAGTGAATGCCACGATTTTGTCAAGAATCCTCAGAAGCCACTAAGATGGAGATGTGTTCATACGAATGCAACAGGAATGGGTTTATCGTTTCACTGATCAATTCATGTGTAACAATCTGAGTTAAAAATATGTAAATTTGACAGATCTATAGTTTTAGATCAATTCCGGAAGTGGAATTACGAGTTAGTTAAATCAACAAAATGAATCTAGATCGTACGATAGATATAAGTTCTACAAGCAACTGAAATATCTCAAAATTTGTGGAAATATATTTGCGGGAGGGATATTGTGAAATCCCATTTCAAGAAAAGTTGAAGGCACGCCCGTAATCCTCAATCTGCAACCCGACTGCGGAAAGAACATTGTGGCTGCATAATTGTGGAAGTCGGTTTTGTTTTTGGAATTTGGGAAAAGTATAACCACAACCTACAACCTGCAATTGTGGAAAGGCTGTTGCGGAAAGGCAATTGCAGAAGGAATTGAGTTGCATAAATCTGTCAAAGTTTGAGTCAGTGAGAGGTTAGTTTCCAAATAAGAAGAATTTAATCAGCAGATCTTGCTAATTTGGATAAGCTAGGCCTGTTAGCTCTTACTTGCCATCAGGTGGAAAGTGAGGGGGGACAATAATCTTTGACCCTAGAGGAAATATAGTAATAACATATGCTTGTGGATTATGGATTGGTATAAATAATCAAGCGGAGCATTATGCCTTATTCTTAGGCTTGAAGGAATATGTTATACTAGGTATTCGTTCTCTAGTGGTCCTTGGAGATTCTCTTCTCATTCTCTCTAAATTAGGAATCACAAGGAAATAGTGGATCAAATAGATGGAAGGATTCACAAACAAATCATCGGTCTTCTCCCTCAGATTCCATCTCTTCATTTCCTCCATGTCTGAAGACAACACAACCCTAACGCTGATGGATTAGCAAAAAGGCCTACTCAAAGATAATTAATTATAATCAATTTGAGAATCAATTAGAGTCAACTTTATAATAATTATATATAAATAGATTGTTTATAAACTCACAATATTTATACACAAGTCTCCTTCCTTGTCCCATCAATATTAATGATTGGACCATGAAGGGCGTTTTCCACATTATATGAAATAAGCATATGGTTTCGATTTATCAATTGTATAAGTACAAATATTAATGTATATTCAAATACAATAAAAAAATTGGCATTTTTTTTTATTTTTCATGTTTATAATCTTGTCATGACTAATGAGATAAGATGGTAAGCTCTTCTAAGTTGAATATTAGTTGTTTATACAATTGTTAACACCCAAAAAGTGTTCACTACCTCATCTACCCCACTACATGGCTCATTTGTCCATTTTCCTACCATATTTCCCTTAAAAACCCTGAAAATCCCACTAAAAAGCCTCCAAAAGGCCATAAAACCATCTAAAAAGCCTCCAAAAAGCCTAAAATGCCTCCAAAGGGCCAAAAACCCCCTTTTTTCCTCCAAAAATATCCAAAATTCCTCTAAAATAACAA
>LPNX010651135.1:110899-151769 GCA_001517045.1 Pseudotsuga menziesii | reverse complement strand
CATTTTTTACATATTGTTGTTTTGTTTCATGCTTATGTTTAGATTAGTTTGTATTTCTGTTTAACATTTTTATTTACATCAATATAAACTGCTACTAAGAAGTCACTTCTCCTTAGTAGCAGTTTAGTAAAATGTAAATGAAAATGCTAAACAGAAAAACGAACTACTCTAAATATATGCATGAAACAAAACAACAAAATGTAAAGAATGGTTTTTTATATTGATATTACCTCCGATGTGAAGGTTGGTGAAGCTCTTTGCAGTGATCCAAGACGGTTGCTCCAAGCTCCAGCCTGCTCCTTCTCCTTCTCTGATGGTGGAAATGGGCCAAAAAGGGGGCTCTCAATGGTGAAAGTAGCTCAAGGGTGAGCTAGGGTTTCCGGAGCTGTTTTGGCAGAGTAAGGATGCTTATGATTGTGGATGTGAAATAAGGGGTCTCCATCACCTATTTATAGTTTTTTAGTGGTGGAGTGTTGGCCCATGGTTTTTGGAAACCATATGGTTTAGGGCAGCTTGTTTAGGGTTTTTTCCTATTTTTCCTCATTGTTTTATATTTTTTCTTCCCTTTTGGGGATTTTTGCTATTTTAGAGGAATTTTGGATATTTTTGGAGGAAAAAATGGTTTTTTGGCCTTTTGGAGGCATTTTAGGCCTTTTGGAGGCTTTTTAGATGGTTTTATGGCCTTTTGGAGGCTTTTTTGGTGGTTTTATGGGTTTTCGAAGGAAATATGGTAGGAAAAATGGACAAATGAGCCATGTAGTGGGGTAGATGAGGTAGTGAACACTTTTTGGGTGTTAACAGATTGCCCCCTGATGTGTGAGGGCAGGAGCTCATCGTATGGCCGATGGACATCATAAGTCATATATGGTTTTCCTGGGGTGTGGAGAAGAGAAGAAACAAACTGAAGCCTGGAACAACGATCCCGAACCAACTGCAAGAACTAAAAGTACATAACCTCAATAATGGATGAGGAACCATCTGATCATATGGACGAGGCGGGCATTCCCATGCTCGTATCAGGATATAACATAAAAATAACAATGGGGTTCAAAATATGGGGACCTGACATATACATGGCCTCAAATACTGAATGAGGAAGAATCTCAATATATGGATGAGGTGGGCATACCCATGCTCGTATCAAGATACATAAACATAACTGTGAGGCCCGAAAAGGGGGACCTGTAGGATACATAAACAACCACTGTGTATATCAGAAGAGTCTAGAAGGGACTCAAATCTGGGACATACTGCTGGGCTGATCATGTCTGAGCTAAAAAACTGATGCACTGGAATGACAGCAGTGCTACTGAATGTGGTACCAAAGGAACTGATGAGCTGCTGGATCATAGTGACAAGGGTCACACTCACAATGGTACACTGAACTGGAACTGAACTGGGTACTCAAGGAAGCACAGAACTGAATGGATTCCGAATACAATCGCCAACGCAGCCCGGACATCCATAGGAACATATAACTGGGCGTTCCAAAGTGACTCACCAATGTGCTAGAGTCGGGGGAAATCCGGGGTCTTCGACAAATAATGGAAGGGATCTAAATCCTGTGCGATTCTCAATGATGCGATCAAGGTGTTGAAGTCGAGCATGTGAGAAACAACCATTCGGAGAGGCAATGATGACTCCTCCCAAAATGGTCCGTAGGCACCCACCACAGATGGTGAGGGGTCCAAGGCGCAGGGGCCTCTGGGTCTATCCTCTGGAATAGAGGGGTTGTCGTCGATAGAGGGAGACCTGCAACTATCAAGGCAATGATGTTTCCTTGACAGGAGCACGAGGTGGAAAACCGAAATGTGATAGTACTGATGGCAAGATTGATAAACTGGGGGGAATAACTGGGCAAGTAGAGTGGGGGACTCAAACTTCCTTTGTTCAGAGTATGATGGCGGGGATAATCGGGCAGCATATGAAACTGACTGGTGGTAAGGGGATCATAGTTATATTGGATCTGGGAGGGTGACTGGGGTGAGGGAGACTCAAGCTATGGTAAAAAGGCAGGAGACTGCAGAATACTCTGAACAAAGGCGACCTAAGTGGGGGTGCTGCCGAGAGGATCGATCATAGCGCCAAGAGGCATGGGGGGACTTCTTCATGGGTTAGGGAACTAGAAGAAGTGTGTATATAAAATGGTACTGTCATGTGGATTTATACGAGCCCAGGACAGTTCATGCTCGTGGTTGCTTTCAATTTTAAGGAGTCTGAAAGCAATAAGAAGACTCTGAAGTGATAGGATGGTACTGTTGTGCGGATTTTACGAGCCCAGGACAGTTCATGCTCGTGGTTGCTTTCAATTTTAAGGAGTCTGAAAGCAATAAGAAGACTCTGAAGTGATGAAATGGTACTGTCGTGCGGACTTTACGATCCCAGGACAGTTCATGCTCATGGTTGCTTTCAATTTTACGGAGTCTGAAAGTAATAAGAAGACTCTGAAGTAATGGAATGGTACTGTCGTGCGGATTTTACGAGCCCAACACAGTTCATGCTCGTGGTTGCTTTCAATTTTACGGAGTCTGAAAGCAATAAGAAGACTCTGAAGTCATGGAATGGCCAGGCAAGGAGGAAGTGTTCAATCAAGGAACATTTATGATGATCAGGAACGAGGGTGGGGGGGAACAATGGTGGGCCTCCTTGCGGGGTGAATGAATGGTGGAAAAATAATGAAACATTTGCAGTATGACAGGAGTGGATGGCTCATGTAAAAAGTGTGGAACAATCTGATGGCGGCCGATGTGGCGAGCAAATCGAGGCAGCAAGGTGTCGGGACACAATGTTGAAATTGTACCAAGTGAGAGCGAGAAATGATCTCAAGCATCATCATGAACTCGAAAAAATGAATCCGGCAATATAACAAGTGTGAAAAAATAATGCAACGAGGTGACTATCGTGATGGGCTCGTCGTGCTGATTCCAATGGTGGAAATGGTGCAAAAAACGGACTTCGTATGGGTTCAGTACGGCTAAAGAAAGAAAAAAGTCAACGGACTATAAATAGTAAGTGGGCCCAACATGACAAGTGTCATTTGTACTATTTGACTTTGACTAGAGATCAGAGTGGACCAGAGCTGAGGTGGCATTTCTGGACGATCCGACCGGCTGATTTCAGATCCGGGAGATACAGGTATTCCATCAAACTCATACCTGCATCGTCGTTGGGTTCGGGGGTGCTTCCTGGGGCAGCGATATCAATTTGGATGACAGGTGAGATGTTGGCCATGTTACCCTCCTCGAAGGCGTCAGGAGCAGGAATAGGTTCCTTGAACCAGTCGACCTTGGGGGGAAGGAAGTCTTTGGATTCAACTGCAAATTGGGTAGCAGTGTTAGAGGAGGATTCATCGGGGAGGAAGTAGGAACGATGGTGCATGTCATCCCAGGGATAATCCGGGGCGGTGAGAACCTCGAGGATTTCCTCATCAGTACGGAAAGTTTGTGTCATCAAATCGGTTGACGAGGGAGTAGTGGCGGAAGAGATCATATAAATGGTATTAACCTCCTCGGAAGGGGGAGAACGCGGGGGGTGGATCTCCTCAATGGTGGGTGGTGCGGTCTCAAGATCCAAATTGTTCATCTCAAAGAGAGCTGCTCTGTAATCAGGGAGATCGGGACAATTATTTGTGTAATGCCCGTAAATACCGCATATGGCACAAGGGTGGTTAGTGCCCAGGGATTTGTCGCGAGGCTTGGGGGTTGGATCAAGGTGGACAACCGGGATAGTGGGGTCGTCGTCAAGCAGTTCCATGTGTTCCTGTAATGCCGGTAACTGAGGACATTGGTGAGTCGCATGGCCCAACTCATCGCACAGCATGCATTTGGGAGGAGCACGAAACACAGGGGGGTTTTTTACTGTCTTGGGAGGTGGGACAGCAGAGTAAGGTTGGGGGCCTCTGCCCCCAGTGGGTTTGGTAAGAGGAGGGGGTGGGTTCATGGAGGACGACGGGGTAGCGACACCGGGAGGTGGTTGACTAGTAGTGACAATGGGTTGCACCGGTTGCAGGACGACATTTGGTGTCGGTGGGGGAACGGGAGGCAAAAGATACCAAACGGGTAATCCTAAGGTTAACCCAGGGAGGCTGAGGGTAGCCATGACCGGGGCGCTAACTACTCCTGATGGAGGGAAGAGGAAAGGAATGGTATGGATGGGGGTAGCACCAATGTGGCTAGGTACCAAAGGGGGTTTAGGCAACAAGGGCGGTTGATTAGTAGGAGTTCGCGTATTATGAGACAGGGTACACAGGTCAGATACATCGGTGGCAGGTGACGGGGGTGGAATAGATTGGAAGGTCGAGGTCATGGGCGCATCTGAGTAAAATCCAGGCCCCATAGAGGAAACAACTGAAGTGGTGGCACTCGAAACAGGTTGTTCAACCATGGGGAGAACATTTTCGGGTGCCGCGGGGGCACTAGGATCATGGTAGCTGAGTTGGTCAACCTTGACTACGCGTCCCTCATGAGGGAACATCATGGTACGAAAAACGGAAGAAGCAACCGCCCGCATGGCATACATGTAGCTACGGCCAAGTAAAAGGTTATAATCAAGCTGTGCATTAATAACCTCGATGTTGATGAGGACAGTTTTGCCAACCAGCTGGACGGGGACGTTAGTTAAGAGGCCTTGTGGTTGAGCCGAATGACCGTCGTAGGCTCGCAACGCAGTAGAGGACTGATGGAGAGTGGGGGATCCCATTTTTTGCCAGATGGAGGTGGACATGACACATGTAGAGGCACCTTCATCAATAATGCAACGATGGACGACAAAATTCTAAATGGAAACGAAAACTTGGAATGCTAAAGTGGAAGGCATGCGGGGTTCGGATTGGTCCAAATCAAACGCCATTACATTCGAATCATTTGGATCGATAGCCCCAATGGCTGAGAGTAAAGTCTTGCGCTGCGAAGGGCAGTTTTTTAAGACTTCTAACGCAGACATGGCTGCGGGAGATTGGGCTAAGTCATCAACAATGTTGTAGTTTGACGCAGCCCGCGCATTGGGGTTATTGTTGATACGGCGAAGCGGGAAATGAGGTGCTTTGGGAGCGCCATCTAGTGGAGGTGGAGGTATATGTAACGCCTGATCAATGGGATGAGCGTTAGTGGGTTTATCGGCAGGAGGGGCTTCAGAGGTGGAGCCATAATGGTTCCGCCGGGTCTAGAGGTTGACTTCATCGGAGGACATCATCAACAAGTGGTGGGTACCTGAGTCATACATGGGTTGATCAGGAGCAGCGTAAGTGATTTGTTGTTGGGTTGGTGCAGTGGCTTGAGGGGGAGCCAATGGTTGGGTGTTCACTACGCCTTGGGTTGGTAAGGGGTTTTGCAGCACCAAAGGTGGCTGCTGAGGTTGTGGGGGGTTGGGTGGTGCTTGAGGAGCCGCCTGCCCTTGGCGGTGGGCATCTTCAGCCCAAAGTTGCCGAACTCGCTCCATGTGTGGGCAAAAATGTGTGTAGTGGCCATAGACCCCGCAAATAGAACAAGGATGGTTTGTTCGCAAATTGGGGTTTTTAGCCTTCTTGGGCGGGCGATCAGGGTTTTGGTTAGCAGGGGCCGCATTATTATTATCAGGGGGATTAGGGGGTTGACCAGCTTGGTTTATAGGTTGGTTGTTCCCACGATTCTGGCCCCTGCCGCGGTTTTGTTGGCCCTGGTTGCGTTGGTTGGTCTGGTTTTGCTGCGGATTTTGTTGGGCGTAAACTTGCCCTTGGGCAGCAGGTGGATTCTGAGGTTGCGCAGGTGCTGGAGCAGGTTGCGGTGTATGATATGCAGGTGGAGGCTGCGCAGGGGCAGCAACTTGAGGGGGTTGCTGATAGGGCTGTGGAGCGGGTTGTGGGTTTGCCGCAGGGCTGCCTGTGGCGGGTAATAAGCGGGTTGGGCTTGTGAAGGCGCAGGAGCTGGTGCAGCCTGCTGGTGGTAGTAGGGCTGAGGTAGGATCGGGGGGGCGTAAGCGGGAGTCGCATGACCGAAACACTGCGGTGGACATGAGGGTCCATGGGAATGGTGGTGTGCCATGGGAGCATACGAGTTGGTTATTCCAGACTGGGAGGTAGCCTACGAAAGGTCCAGGCCAGGGGTAGGACGTGCTATGGAAAATGGTTGAGGATGCAAAGAGACACAGCCAATGATGCCGTTGGCAGCGTAGGATGCCCCCGGCGCATCGTGCTGGGAGGACTCACCGCGAGGGGCGTCAGGTATAATGGTATAGAGATAACCCGACTGGGCGTAAATGAGGTCGAATTGTTGGGCCTTAAGGATGGCCTCTTCTTCAAACTGGGGTCTTTCGGATGCCACATCCTTAGAAATGACAGGAAGAAGGGATTTGAGGAACCAATCTAGGAATATACGGTCGTCTAATTT
Organism: Pseudotsuga menziesii; assembly: GCA_001517045.1. Classification (NCBI taxonomy): domain Eukaryota; kingdom Viridiplantae; phylum Streptophyta; class Pinopsida; order Pinales; family Pinaceae; genus Pseudotsuga; species Pseudotsuga menziesii. Next base: position 145,407 of record LPNX010651135.1, on the reverse strand, counting down.
GATCTTGCATAAGCTATGGCGTCGACGCCACTCATGAATGTGGTCTGTAATGTGGGTAGCCATGTTTTGTCTGCATGATAGGAGGATCTCAACGCCCGTGTCATAGCGGACAGGTAACTGGAACAACTGCAGGAAGGTTGAGGCAAGGGAAGTAAAGGTGGCATGGGTTCCATGGGGTTGCTCGATATACCACTTGGCTGCAGAGCCAGTGAAGGTGCGTTGTAAGAGACGGAGGTGAATAGAGTCGTCCACTATGGAGTTGGAGGAACACCATAGATGGAAAGACATAATGTGGTTTTGTGGGTCCTCACCTGCCTTGCCTTCGAACTTATGGATGTCAGAGGGGAGCTTGGTGGGCATGTGAGGCCACGCAGGGTCGTGTCGGATAGGGTCGTTGGTCAATCTAGCTAGGTCAGGTAGGTTGAGGCTAGCCATGAATGGCAAACTAGAAGAAGGATGTGACACGGTAGTGGGTTGGGCCAAGTTGGGGCCAATGCCCCCAAGTGGAGGGGTAGTGTTGGGGAGGTTGCCCCCAAGTGGGGGAACTAAGGTGGTATAGGATGGTCCTGCACCACCATGGGTAGTGTGAACAACTGATGGAGTGGGAATAGGTATTCCCGCTGCGGGAATAGGTGCCGTGAGGGGAACGGTAGATGGGGGCCCTGTGGAGGGCATACCCACAGCGGGTGTGGTCACTGGTGTAGTGGTGGATGTGCCACCAATGGTCCCTACCTTGAAGGGAGTGGAATTCACGCCAGCCATGGGGCTGGTGGGGGCAGTGTAAATGGTGTTTTCAGACTCGGGCTCAGAATTGGAAGTAAAATAAGGGGCGTCAATATCTGGTGACGGAGTCCTATGCCGCTGACGAGTGGATTCAAGTGACAAGGCTCGAGATCTATGATAAGTGGTATCAAGTGAAGATGATCCGTGTCGATGACGGGTGGTGTCAAGTGAACCGTGCTGTGGAGGTTCGCCCCTAAGGCACCGAAAATGTCTCGGAGACTCAATGGTGACATATGGTGTCAAATCTCTGTGGGTTGAGGTGAGTAAAAAACAGCTCAAAAATCCTAATGCAACCGAGTGTGCAGAAGGAGAGCTCGAAAAATAGGGCACTCAGGCCAACAACCAACTCAAAACACCCAATGTAACAGCTGTGCTACAATAGGTGGAGTGTCAACAGAAATGGTCAGAATACCAACAAACAGCAGGTTTCCTAAAAATAAAAATAAAAACGGTGGACTCACTAGACCAAAAGGAGGTAAGGGAGCATGCAAACACCTAACTAAAAGTATTCTGACTCAACTAGACATATCCTCTGCAAGGTGATGAAATCCAAGTCAGACAATATGAATAGGAAAGCCAAGTGGCTAAGATATCCCCCTACCGGGAGGGACACCGGGAAGTCAATCCTAGAAGAATGGCAACTAAGATACCCCGTTCATGACACGTCCAGAAAGGTGAATCTGTCGTTTGGTCCTTTTACCGCAATACCCCAATACAGGGATATCCCAAGAACTGCGAAAGGTATCCCTTCAGTTACTGAATGGAGTGCGGTATTCCACTCAGGCCTCCGGAACCAATCTCGCGACTTCAACCCTCCTAAGGGAGAGGCCCTCTGGTAAACTGGTGGTGACCGTGCCAAAAAATACTAGGGGATTTTGGTTCCCTAATTGGACAACAGCTATGTCTCAAGTGTAAGTAACCGAAGGGTGTTATTGGAAGCCTATCCCCCCGATCCTACCTAACTACAAAGATTCTTTTGTGTTCCCCAAGTGGGGTTAGAATGTTGGTTGAGTTAAGTAGTTTTTTAAGTCTCACTTGAATTAGGTGACAGAGTGTGTGCTTGTGAGGTGATGAACCCAGAATAGAAGTGCCACACAAAGGGGAAACCTTCTAACTAACAATGATACTGAATTCAAAACTTTAACATGCAAAATTTTCTGAATTAAAATGCTGAAATTTTAAACAGATTCTGTAAAAAGGAACAGAAATGGGGTTGCAGAAAAGGCTGTAAGGAAGTAGGGCTGCAGGTGGAGCAGATGGCTGTGCAGATGCAGAAAATATTGCAGCAAAGGGGCTGGGTTCAAAAAACAGGACCACGGGTCTGTGGAGAAATCGTGCGGTCGGACCGCGGGTTTGAGGGAAACAGGCGCGGACAGGTCGCAGCTTTCTGGCCGACAGATGCGGTTGGGTCGCAGCAAAGGGGATGAAAGACGCGCTCGGGACGCGGGAAAATGGCCGACAGGCGCAGCCAGATCGCAGCAAACAGGATGATTAGCCGCAGTCGGATCGCAGGTAACAGACTTGAATCCGTATGCAGGGCGCCGGAAAAAGTCTGATAGCCACGGTCGGGTCGCGGGTAAAGGCCTGAAAGGCGCGGTCGGAACGCGACTGCAGAGGGAAAAAACGTAGTTTACGGCGGCCGCCGAAAAGGACAGCCGAAAAGAAAAGAAAACTAAACTGAAAACAGAGATACAAAAGAAAAACAGCGGAGTCGCCAAAACTGTAGCTAGGGTTTTACCCCTAGCTTGTGCGAATGAGCACCTACTAAGGAGAAGTGATTCCTTAGTAGCAGTTTAGTAAAATGTAAATGAAAATGCTAAACAGAAAAACGAACTACTCTAAATATATGCATGAAACAAAACAACAAAATGTAAAGAATGGTTTTTTATATTGATATTACCTCCGATGTGAAGGTTGATGAAGCTCTTTGCAGTGATCCAAGACGGTTGCTCCAAGCTCCAGCCTGTTCCTTCTCCTTCTCCAATGGTGGAAATGGGCCAAAAGGGGCTCTCAATGGTGAAAGTAGCTCAAGGGTGAGCTAGGGTTTCCAGAGCTGTTTTGGCAGAGAAAGGATGCTTATGATTGTGGATGTGAAATAAGGGGTCTCCATCACCTATTTATAGTTTTTTAGTGGTGGAGTGCTGGCCCATGGTTTTTGGAAACCATATGGTTTAGGGCAGCTTGTTTAGGGTTTTTTCCTCTTTTTCCTCATTGTTTTATATTTTTTCTTCCCTTTTGGGGATTTTTGCTATTTTAGAGGAATTTTGGATATTTTTGGAGGAAAAAGGGTTTTTTGGCCTTTTGGAGGCTTTTTTGGTGGTTTTATGGGTTTTTGAAGGAAATATGGTAGGAAAAATGGACAAATGAGCCATGTAGTGGGGTAGATGAGGTAGTGAACACTTTTTGGGTGTTAACAACAATAAAGGATTAAGATATGAATAATAATTGGTAGAGAGTTGAACACCTTATTGAAATGGAGTGAAATGGAATGGGAACAAACTTGCAATCAATTATGACAAAACAATAATGTAAATTAAGGGCTTACTTTTGCTTAAAATGGAAATCTCTTCTGAAAATTGAAGGACCTATAGACAAAGAATATAGTGTAGATGAACTTAGGTCTATTATATCAAACTACTTGATTAGTGCTTGATGAAGACTTTGAATAACAGATGAATAACTATCCATGAGAATTAAATAATACCTATACAAAACCAAAATCAAGAGATCAGCACCATGCCTCTTAGTATACATTGTAGGATTATATTGATAATGATTGAAACTTGAAACAATAAGAAAATGATCCATCTTCTCATACCAAGATTAAGGAGCTTGTTTGAGACCATATAGTGAACATTAGAGATGCAAACAAGTGAAGGATCTTGTACAAACCAGGAGACTACTCCATGTAGATTTCCTCGTGCAAATGTTCATGTATAAAAGTGTTCTTCGCATCCATATGATAGTTTGACAACCTTGGGATGTAGAAAATGAAAGCACTAGCTGTATGTACCCCATCTTGGAAACATGGACAAAAGTCTCAGATAATCAATTCCTTCAACTTTTTAAAATACCTTAGCTGCATGACATGCCTTATGCTTGTCAATAGAGCCATCTCTTGCATATTTTGTTTTGTAGATCCATTTACAATTAACCAACTTGTGTCCCTTAGGAAGATGAATGATATCCTAGGTGTGGTTCTTTAGCAATGAAGTCTACTCCTATGTCATGGAAACATTGAATTATGGTATACCAACAGTTTCAAAAAATTATCGTGGATCAACAAAAATGGTTTGACTCAAAAGTGAAATACAAGTCGTCAGAACAAGTATGGTAAGGTTTAATGGCTAAATAAATGAACCAGCTCGCTTGTGGCCATATCTGTCAAGTTTTTTTCATTTATGAAGGCTCTTCCTCAAGTTTTATCCTTGATCGAGTGGTGTTGATGACATATTTTCTTCTACCTAATTAGAAACTTTAGCCAAATTTCCTATTTGTTGATTTACATCGCCAATGGTGTGACTGGCAACAATGAAATTTTCATCGTTTTCTTTTTCTATAAAAATAAAATTGTTAGTGTGATCTTCACTATTGTCTATAATGCAATCTATGGGAGGATTAGGAGAAATTATCAAGTCGAAGTGCTCATCAAAGTGGGCATCCCTTCTAAACAAGAAATCTTTAGAAATGGGGTCACATAACCTATATGCATATATATCCTTATAGTAACCAACAAAAACCAATGGTTGGCTCTTCTTCTCCATAGCTTTGTGCTTTTCATTTGGAATTAGAGCCCATAGCTTTGTGCTTTTCATCTGGAATTAGAGCCCTAAAATGAGAAAATTTGGGCCTCACATAGGTCCAAGATTCCTGTAGAGTCATATTTTTTATTTCCCTACGATACATTTGGTTCTGAATGTAATTTGTAGAATTCATTGCTTCGTCCTAGAAAGAAAGTACCATGTTCTTGGATTGAATCGTGCAATTGGCCATCTATTTTAATGTTTGGTTTTTTTCTTTTAACAATACCATTGTGTTGATGGTTGTAGGAAACATAATGTATATGTTGAATGCCATGTTCTAAATACAAAAATATTTGAATTCCTAATTGAACGGTATCCCCCCAATTTTCTATGCATATTTTCTACTTCTCAACAAAAGCTTTGAGGCCTTAAAAGTACAAAAGACCTCACTCTTGTACTTAAGAAATTACACCCAAGAGCGACATGAGAAATCATCAATAAAGGTGAGCGCATACTTAGCCCATGAAAATGAGCAAGCCAAAAATTGACATTAGATCACTATGTACCAACACAAGAGGTCTAGTAGCATGCAAGAACTAACCTTTAGGAAAAGGATTCTGATGTCGTTTTCCAAGAACACAACCTAGAAAAATTCTATTAATGCAAGAAATTTTAGGAAGACCAAACACCAAATTAAATGTGTGCTCAACTACTAAAAATACCTATTGTTTAGATGTCCAAATATTTCATTCCAAAGCATGCTCAAATAATTAGTATGTGCAATGAAAGCGGAACCTGAAGAAGGCTTAAAACTATCAAACTTATAAATCGAGAACTATGATCAACTCTACCAAAAGAAACAATGATTTTTAGATTATGTAGTTCTTGAATGACCACATCATGGGGTGTGAATTCCAATATTGTCCCATCAATGGTGTGAAAAATATGATAAATAGAGAGTATATTCATAGATATTTTAGGAACAAGGAGAACATCATTAATACAACCATGAAATAATTGCACGATGCTTGAACCTAAAGCATCAAGTTGTATATACTCTCCAACTACAATCTGTGAAATGCTACTATTAGATGTGGAAGGAAGCAACTCATGCAAATTAGCCATGTGATGTGAGGTTCCAAAATAAAGTATCTAGTTGTCTGAAGATGCATATAACGGCTTGAGAAAATAGTGCATGCCCTTTACCAAAAGAAGATATGGGTATGGAAATTTTGTAGTGTTGTGTGGCTTCATTGAACACTTCTAGTTTGATCCAACATTCGGATTCATCATTCCTAAGTATGCCACAAAAGGAAACTTACACTTTATTTCTTCTTTGTCTAGGAAGAAGACTTGAAACATACATTGAAGTTGGAGAAGCAAATATTTTTTAATGATGTTGAGGCTTGGAGGTAGACTTACTAGCTTGAGCAAGATCAATATTTTATTTGTGCTAAGTTTTGTGCTTACATTTGGACATTTGAGCCACAAGAGCTTGATTCTTATATCCATAAATAACATCTAATATCACAAGCTTAGATTGTTCTCTAGTACGACATTCAAAGAAAACCTCAAACAATGGAATTTTATACTCTAATTCAAATGCATCCATAGTGGAATAAAAGCTAGAGGAAAATACATGAAAAGGACCTTTCAACTTTCATAAAATTAGAACAACACATTTTTCATATGCTTTGGTATTTCCATAGCCTCATTTCAACTATGATAGCAACAACTTGAATTTGGCTAGAAACTATTCAATGGAAGAATGCTCATCAAGTACAAGGGATGACAATTCAACTTCCAATTTCAATGTTTAGAATTTAATAACCTTGCCAAATAGTGAATTCAACCTGTGCCAACTTTGTTTGGCGTTTTACATTTATCAATAAGAAAAAATGAACTATTTGAAACATATGGTCCAATCAAACCCATGGCTTCATCAAGTTTTCTTCTATAGGAAATTCTCTTGTTTTCCTTTGTAAATATTGGTTGTGCTTCAACTAACATTTTCCATAGACATTTTAATTGTAGAAGCAATTGCATCTTGGGTTCCTAGGTACGATCATTATTGGGAGTTAGGAGTTCAACAACCCTAGACTCGATCATTTTAACAACAACCATAAAGAACAACAATAAAACAAGAGACAAAAATATGTCTTGCAATCTCCAAATCAATAATATTACAAAAAATACAAACCCTGCACACAAAACAAGGGTGTTAAAGGACAATTTATGTGGAAAACAAGTTATCAAAGAATAGATTTGGAGAAATTTTGTGATTTTTGATACCTAGATGTTTAGAACTGAATGAAAGTGTCTGGATCTATTAAAGAGAGATTATATATGCTACTATGATCTAAATCAATGTCAAAGTTAGCAAGCAATATGTGCTCTGACACAAAACAATGATCTAGAACCATAGAGCGATGGACATGCACAAGTGACAACCTCCCTAAGAACATGTTAGAACTCTAAACACCTCACAAACAATAGATCCTTACCGATATATATCAGAAAAAATGACAAGAAGAGGTTTGCAAAGGTTAGCTCTATTTCCATGTAAATGTTACGATAATAACATCAGAGATCGATAATTATCTACAACATGAAAAACTTTTATAAGAGAGAAGGGAAGATTTATTACGTCGAGAAACGCTTTCTATAGCCCAAAGTGGATGAGATGTGACGCGTCTATCACGCTCAAGTGGGGCATGTCAGCTCCAAAAACTAAATATATAAAAAATTATAAAACCAAGCACATGTTGGCTCAAATTTAAATTGACCAGATTGTAAAATATATTTATATAAATATACATCAAATTGTTGAATATCAAGATACATGTTTTTTTAGGTGAAATATATACATCTGATTTCAATTTCATTTTCCATTAACGCATCTTCACATTTTAAATAAATCTTTTCATAAATATTTACAAGACAAGTAAACATATGTATTAGCTAGTCTTTCCTTGATTTGATCTACAAGAGAGACATATTCAATACAGAATCACTACAAGTGGGTCAAGAATAACTATTTTACTTCATTATCAATTAATGATTGCAATTTCTAAGTATTTGTAGGATTTATAGTTGGCATGTGGATGATTCTCGTGGAGAATATATTGATTATGTAATATTAAGTTAATAATAGAACACTAAGTTAGAAATTAGTTTTATAATAATTGCAAATTAATAATATTTGGGTAAATTGCAAGTAGTTTACTTCTTAATTAGTTAATGAATGCAACTTTTGTGTATTTGTAGGATTTATGTGTTCTGATTTACAACTTGAAATAGTTGTGATTTAAACAATTATAATTGGGTAAATAACTATTTTACTTCATAATTAATTAATTAATTAATGCATTTTTTTTGCATATTTGTAAGATTTGTGTTAGCATTTACAATATTTACAACATAATTCCAAATTGGAATAGTTAGTACCTAGGCAATTATAATGGGGGTAAATCTTTCCTCAAATTTAGCATCGTAAAATGGGTTTGCTTCATAAAATCATAGTTAAAATAGATCTATGCTAGTTACATCTACATTACAAATACAAAATAAAACTTCACCTAAAAATGCCCATAAATAATTACTACAAAGTAGCGAACCAATAACTTATCTACAAACTTATAACTTCCAAATATTAACTTACAACCATAAATAGTTGTTTAGAAAATAACAAACACTAATAAATCCACATTGAATTTCTTCTCGAAATCTTTTACATATTTATTGAAATCCAAATTGAATTTCTTCTCGAAATCTTACATATTTATTGTTGTGGAATTACATATTTTATAGGTGATGCCATAATTTTAACATTGTAGTCCTATGTTCAACTTCAAAATATCCAATGAAAAAGGTTCGTTGAAAATGTAAAACCCAGAAAACTAAAATTTAAAATATTTTTATCTTCCAATCATTTATATGGGATTTTTTTTCTTAAAGGAAGAATTATTTTTAAAATAAAGACAAACCCTTTCTTTTGACTGTCCTTTTAATTTTGATCTTCTCAAAGTTTAAATCCTTTTAATCGTCTTTTATTTTTTCCTTCACCATTTTTAAGATATGTACGATTTTTTTAATCTTTCCGTTCTTAACTTTTGACCTCCTTTTAATCATTGTTTTCTCTCTCTGTCCTTGGCTTTTTTAATAGAGACTTTGATGACGTCTTTTTCACCTACTTACATAACCCGCTTTTCTTTCCACCTTTTAAGACGTGTGAGGCTTTTAGTTTTAAAGTAATTTGGACCTTTCTTCAATCTTTCTTAGCTTGTTAATTAATTTTCACCTACGATGGCGATAGCTTCTAAGTTCTGACAGCGACTTCTCCATGAGCGGCTCCTAAATCAATAGAAAGCTTTTATAATGACGACTTCTTTAACGTTGACTGGCACACAAGTCGATAGAACGCTTTCTTATGAAACGATAGTATAAACAGATTTCCCAACGGTGCGCACATTTATGTTCAATGAATTTTGAATGTGCCTTCCCTTATTAGTCCCTGTCCTTCGCTATATGGATCGGCTTGCCGTCGTTTTTATTAGTCTCTGCACAAAAACCAAGTATTTAACCAAAGTTTTTATAACATCTTGTTTTTAGTATTTAATTGCCCTTTTATCTCACTCAATGAAAATGCTTGAACTTTTATATCATCCAATAGAGTTTTTTCTGTTCTTATTTGGCCTCATCTCAAGGCAAAGGATGAGGGAAAATAGATTTTTGAAGCCTCTATCATATGTTATTATCTATGTTCCAAGTAATGCTAGATATTACGCTAGCATTAATCAATAAACATAAAATGTTTTAGCTTTGCATTTAAAAATAACCCTCAACATAACTATAATGTAAACCTCGAATGCTAGCCATGTGTGGTTGTTGCATGCTGGCAGTGTTTGTGGTTGTTGCATGTTGGTTGTTGCATGTTGTCCGTGTGTGCATGCTCATGCAGCTGTGTGTGCATGCTCTGGTAACTGCAAAGCCACATCGCATGCTCATGCAGCCATGTGTGCATGCTTTGGTAAGTGCAACATGCTCTGTTAACTACAACGCCACATGCTATTGCCATCCTGAACTAGAATGGATATAAGTTGACCAAATGGTTAAATTCACTTTGAGTTGCATTTTATGGTAAGGGACCTGAAGAAAACATACATCACAATATGAAGTTTACCGTCCCTGGTTATTTGAGTTACGTGTTTCTAAGTTATGTGGGGCACTCAAATCGCTTCAGTTTCGATGAAGATGAATTTTCAAGCAAGGCATATTTTTACATTGGTTTTAGATTTGTTTGGGAGACAATCTTTTAACTTTTATTAACATGTGTTGCATATTCAAGGAAATTTTGGATTGTGCATCAATAGGAGGGATGGTTTATAGCTATCATCTACTAGTGGGTTTATTTTCATGGGACACAACTTTTACCTTTTTTTTTCCTAGAAAGAAAAATCTCAGTTTTTTATTGATGTAAAAAAAGGTGTACAGAGATCGACAAAAAGATTTTGCTTTTGGCCAATTATGTATAGATCACATCATTAAGACCTATACTTCCTCCACAAAGACATTGAAGAATTATAAATACATAAAACATATAGCAAGAAGATGGAATGGAAATCCCCATATAATGTTCCAATAAACATCCAAGAAGATGTAGCTTATATGCCATTGATACAAAAATACAAAAAACATATCAAAATAGGGGTAAGATGACACTAGGCCAAGAAGCCTCTAAATCTTCCAGTCTCCATCTCTGACTCCATTCCATCAATCCGTTCCCAACTGTGCCAAATACCTTCCTCAAGCTGAAGTTACCTTTTTGAAAGAAGGTTTGCTTCCAGGTTCCTCTCACAATAGATATGCTAAAAAGTGAAGAGTTGGAATAAATCCAACAGCTTAATGAAGGGGCCAAGTGAATATTATCGGTGTGCCTTCTGTTGCTTATCCATTCTATGAATAACTTTGAATCACTCAAAATCTAAATCTGTTGAACATGTGAGTGGACAACCAAATAAAGAGCTAATCTCAATGTATGTAACTACGCCAAGTTGGTAGAAGCTTGGCCTAGGCTTGCTGCAAAGGATATTTGATGAGACACAAAGAGATGAAGAGTGCCACCTTCTCCTCTAGTAGGGGGATGGAGAAGAGTTGCGCCATAAAAAAAAACAAGGAAGGGATTGATCAATACTAACAAGCTTATATCTAGTGAATGTTCTAAGAAGTTGTGTCTTGTGGGAACATATTGAATATGGCAAGGCCCTTTGTGGCACAGATGAAAGGGGGGGTTAACCTATCCTCAAAAATAAAAAAACATCCCTAGCAGTCCAGATGCTCCATATAATGATTGTTGGAAGAGCTTTGAAGAGTCTGAAAGTTGAAGTATTGTTCCAATGAAAAAAGGCCTCCAAGATATTTTCACCTTTCCACTCAAAAGGGAATCCCTTCATATAAACAAATGATCCATGCTTGTATTTGAAGCTTGACATAAGGGGCATCGACCAAGTCCCTACTAGATTTTCTTCATAAGGAAGTCCCAAACATGTATCCAATTGGATAAAACCAACCAAAGATTTTTTTTGCATTTTAAAGGGAACGTAATCATCCAAATCACAAAATGCCACCATCTTTGAATAGGTGGAACTTGTTGGGATCTTAGAACCTAATAGCCGATCTTAGGAGAATAGGTCCCACCAACATTATTTTTAGACCAGAGTAGATCATCTAGTATGTTTGAGTGTCAAATATGAGACACTTTTAAAACATGAATATAAGCTTCCCAAGTAATTCTAAAGTCCCTTTCTGACAATTTCGAAGGAATCAGTTGATAGCCATTCTTGAGTAAAGTAAGTGGTATTAATAGGGTCATGTATATGATACAGATATATATACCCTTGTTCCCAAAGATACTCCACTAATTGAATAGGAAGAATGTGATTTCTAGAACCACCAATCCAAGGCTCTTGACCAATTCTAAGCTTCTTGCTATTTTCAATATTCCATTCCAACCAATCACCAATAAAGTCGAAGGCTTGAATCATTGTTTTCCAAATGATGGAGATGTTCCTTTGTTACTTGTCCCAGGTGTAAAACTATTCTTCCACCAAGAGGAAGGAAACATACTTATTAGTGTGCCCATCTTATTTGATTTAATTCCCTCAAGGAACTATGGTTCCATTGGTGGTTTTTTGTCAAAAAAATCGTGTAAATCCGATTATACAATTTTTGTTAAAATTAAAATTGTTTATTACTAAAATTGCATTGTTAGATGTATAAATAGATTGAGCACCCTCAAATACCCCTATCTCTCTTAGATTATATAATCTCAACAATTGATATCTTCATTTCCAACAACGTTTCTAAATTCTTATCTAGATTTCTGCTCAAAATGGTTGGAAAAATGTGGCCAAGAAATATCTAAATCATCAAATATTTATACTACTTGCTTCTTCTTCAATTAATTCCATGCCTGCATGTTGATTTCACAAATTTTCATTCAAGAATGATTATAATTTTAGCCCAATGATTATTGGAGTTGTTTATCGACCAATTAAATTACATCATTTATTACTTCCTTCATTTAGATTTAGTAAAAAATATCATAATTCTCAAAACTATAATTTTCACAATCAAGGTCAACTCAAATTCATTAAGCTACTTAAATCTTAGTTTCTAGTTAATGAAAATGTACTTTTAACCATTATTGTAATTTCAACTATCACATATAGGCCAACTTTGTCCTTAAGAAATGACAAAAATGAGACAATTTAGGTATTGATTAGCTTAGGCCAATGATATATATGTATGTATATTCTTTTTTCTTTTTCTTTTTATTATTATTTTTAGAATATTAATCACTAAATTTACTTAAAAGTATTTGGAAAAAAATAGTTCTAAAGATAGTTTGGTTAATTTAACCATTTCGATTAAGTCTTGCATAACTCCTAGCCATTTTTACCATCCTTCCTTATAAAATGGGTCAAGAGGGGAGAGAAGGGAAAATACCAATGTTTCAGTCCAAATGCTTTTAATCGTTATTAAAAATCAAAAGTCGATGGCTAAAATTCATCTACAATAGAAAATATATTTGTAATGTGATGGACGATGATATTATGGGTGTTCTGTGATTATATATGATGACGATGATTGTCTACATAGACCAACTTTGGTATATTGGGCCTTAAGAAAATTGAGAGGGAGTTAATTGATTTGTTTTATACTTTTTTATGGTAGAAAAGGATAGAGAGAAGAAAAAATAAATTTCTTTAGTTTTTATGAGTTAAAAAGCTATAAAGATTTATCATTGTTGCAAAAATTTGGAAGTTGATCTTGAGTCAACCTTAAAGGTTCACCCAGTTAAAAAGTCCCAATTAGATCTTCCTCTATTGAAATGGTGAACCCTCTAGATACAACCCAACTATCATCAACTCTTTATGGTTTACTACTAGTGTCCTAATCCATCGTTGGTTCTCATGCTTTAAATGCAACTAATTATGCAAATGCAAAGTGAAACTAATTTATCATTAATATAACCTAGATATATCCTTGATCAAAGACACTTGAAAGTACTAATTTGACATGAAACAATACTAAGGTACAAAACGTAGAGACATGGATATAGCAATCAATAAAATGCTTGTATGCCACAAGATTTATAAGATACAATATTCACCATCACAAACAACCAAAAAAAATAGTAAATGATAAAAATAGTCTAAAATTTAATATATGAAAATATCTTACAATGTTTTAAAAAATTATTATAATGCACGGTCTCCTTAAAAAACATTAACTATCTTTAACCTTCTATTTCCTAACTCTTGACTTTCTACCTTCAAAGCTATTAGCCTTCTCATCTTAATTATCCATTCTGTAATTTGAACAAAAACACATGCTTATAATAATATTAAAATTATATTTCTCCAACCATGTGTTCTTTCTCCCCAATTTGTCATTTTATGCTTAAAATTGTAAACGAGAATTTGAATATGCAAGTTATATTTCTCATGTATTTGGATGAAAACGACTTACCTTGTCGTTCTTCTCGATTTGTCTTTTAAGTGAATACAAATCATTTCCCCCCAAATTCGTCTTGTAGTGATGATAAGGAACTTGAACATGTAGACTCTCTCTATCATGTTTTTGAATGGAAATGGTATTGCCTTTCATTTTTCCAATTTGTCATCTTTCGCTCTCTCTTTGATGGAGATGGTTTGGCCTCTCGCTCACCTTCTTGACTTCTGTGCACCTTGCACATACAAGTTATATCTTCACTTCATTTAAAACATCTATCATATTCCTTTACTGCTTTGAATTTGAAGGCCTCTATACCATATATAAAAATCAACCATATGGAGATTGGATTGTGGGTTTGAATACTTGCTCATTCTTATGGTCCGGAGAAATCCTCCTCTTTGCTGCAAAATAATAAACAATAAAGTTTCCTAAGTTCGTATAACAAAGTTTTCCAAATATAATGCATTATATTATTTATGTCATACATTTAAAAGATATGCTCAGTAAAATTGATGGAGTGGTAAAACTTGTGTAAATGCTTAAAGAATGTATGAGTTTTTCAAAATCATCAAAATTGATGGAGTGGTAAAACCTGTGTAAATGCTTAAAGAATGTATGAGCTTTTCAAAATCATCATTGAAGTTCAATAAAATTATTAAGGAAAAAACAAGACTTATCTTCGTAACTCAATTTTAAACTTACCCAATTCAACTCATGCATTAAAATTTAAGCATACCAATAAACTCTAGTCATGAAAGAACCAATTTAAATATTACATCCTTTGTATAAATCTCCCTAATGCTTGCAATGCAAAAATCTAGAATGGATTCAAATGGTTAAATGCAAGAAACAATGACTTTGTTGACTTTGATAGAAGGTTAAAACTATACAACAATAAGAATGATTTTGGAAGTATGTAAACTAACAAGCTTGTAAATCAAACTAAAAAATCTTGATAAGGAGTCTTCTCAAAAGTTTGGTAATTTAATGACAAAATTCAAAAGAAAATCTTTGCAATGTTATTCTTTATATTGTGTGCTTCATCAACTTGCTTTGCACACTTTGGTGAACTAAACTGAGAGTAATTTTTACTAAAGAAACAAGATTTGAACCACTTTCAAATCTTGCAAATTACATCTCCATCTCAAAATGGTTGGTTAGAAGTTTTTCCACAAATAAAAGCAATATGTCCATGTAGCTTTGAACTTGAAACTTTAGTAGCATAAAGATTGCAAACACAACTTAATAGCTGAAAATAAAGATTCATCATGGAAATCTATGTTATTTTTTCTATCATCGTTTTGTCTAAGCAAGTTAAAGCTCTGAAAGACCAATATGGTCAAAGAATGGAAAGCTTGATTGGGAGGGAGTTTTGCCCAATGCAATTTAAGCCCATAACCACCAAACTACAAGAGAATGCAAGCACACGTTTGTGGGCTAAAACTTTTAAATGCACTTCAAAAAGGGAAAAGACAATGGATCTGACCTAGTACTAGCCATAAACTTCCAAGCAAGCATAAAAACTGAAATCTAAAAGTGGAGATTATCAATGAACACATAAAGATAAAATTTAACACTTTCATTCTACTTTTTAAATTGCAAATGCAAAAGTAAATCCCAAGACAAGCTTTGAAACTTCTCTCATTTGGATTTTGGGTGTTTGTAATGCAATAGCATTTTTTCAATCTCATTCCTTTGAGTTCTAATACCTTAATCCATGAGTAAGATTATCTTATATAAAAATTGCAGTTTAATCTTTGAATGCTTGCTATTTGAAGGCTCCTTTGATTCGATGAGCCTCCCATAATTCTTGTCAAGATTTGCAATAACAGATAATCAAAAAATTATCAAGTATTACATGATAACGCTTTGGAAATGACAAGTTCCCTATTAAATAGTAACTTGAGTAAATAATAACTTTAACATAGTTGATAATTTTTTGTTCAAAAGGTTAAACTAAATGAATGTGTAAGCCTTCAAACCAACAATGAACTCTCCATAACAAACCAATAAGTTCCTTATGTAAATAATAACTTTAACATAGTTGATCATTTTTTGTTCAAAGGGTTAAACTAAATGAATGTGTAAGCCTTCAAACCAACAATGAACTCTCCATAACAGACCAATAATTAGTCACTTCATAAACTACTCTTTCCATGCTTGAATTGACATTGCAATTTATATTAAAATAAAACTTTTGGATGCAAATTCATCTTGAATGGGGTTGTTATGTTTATGCAAGCTTAGGTATTGAAGGAAAGCAATGGAAAATTCCCTTCATTTCATACAAGTTTGTTGCATGGAATCTCTTTTTACAGCTCTAAAATTCAATTTTAGATGGAAGAAATTGGTTTTGAAGCATGGTTTCTTATGAACAATTCTTTGCCCCTTTTGCTTCAAACCTTCGGTGCTTAAAATGCAAAATTGAAACTGGATTTCCTTCCTCATTAATCTCAATTAAAATATGTAAAAAATAATCAGAACCATTCAATGCAAGGTGCAAAACAAAAGAGAATGGCAAGAAGAAGAAAAAACTACTCATGCACTAATTCTCCCAGGTTCTTAATCTTGCAACCAACTCATGATAAATTAGAATTTTAAGAATGTAAGAGTTGTTTCAGGTTTAAAAACTAATTTTTTTTATTCAAGGGATGAAAACGATGTGCTTGAAGTCGCTTTCACTTTGGTTTTCTTATGCAAACATTCCATTTTCCCATCAAAACCCAATATTTTTCTCCAACAACATTTCTTTTTGTAAATCTATTTCTCTTCGTGGGAATGGCTATAAATATGTCCTTGTAAATGTTAGCACTAAAAGATGCACTCTAACTGAAAGAGAGAATGGATAGCACATCTTGAATATTTGCATGGTTTGTTTGGGTTGAAAGGTAGGTCAAAATAGTAGAATTTGAATGTTGTTTAGATCTTCAAGCAGACAGTTCTAATAATGTTTGCAGTAAATGGAGAATGAAGATACAAACTGAACAAAACAAATCACACATGAAACGGGTGAGTATTGGTTAGGAATTTACTGTATCATTCACAATAATAATATCTAGTGTTACAATAGTTTACATAGGAAAAGAATTCGAATCAATTAGGGATGAATTTGAATCTATCCACTGGATGTGACTATATCTAACTAACCATCTAACTCATGATGTCTCAATAAATATTGGAGTCCGATAGATCAACTCCCAGATGTCCAACCAACTGAATCAATCAGTGACAGCTAGTTAAATCAGTGCAACTGAGTGTGGTAGGTGGGAAAAGGCGCCTACTCCACATGCATCCATGCATAGCTAGCCCTAGCTAACAGATTATGAACTAACTTAAAGTAATTGGGGGCTAACTGAGACAAACTAGTACTCCAACTAACTGATGTAGGTTGGTGCCGAGACTCCCAGTGACTCCTAAAATATAGGGATTGGTCTAGGAGGCGCCCAAACTGATGCATGCACATGCAGTAAGTGGCAGTTAACCTCTAGCAGTGTTCTCCACACTCTATTGACTTGTACATGTGGCCCCATTAGGCCAAGTGGACCCAATTGTACTAGTGGACCCAAATAATTAATTAAGGTTCCTAAGTTAGGTTAAATTAATCTAATATACATTTTACCACGGGAGGATTAATAATCCTAACACCCCCCCTGAATCCTAACTTGGACAATTGTGGACCTGGTAACAAGACCATAGGTCACCCAAATACAATCTAAAAGATCGTAAAAAATGATGCTTAATACAACCGAGGAAACAAGAGAAAACCTCATGGGAACCCCCCCCTCAAAATAAGAAGGAAATAACAAACTGCAAGCTATCTTTAGATGAAAGAAGCTTCCTCCTTAGAAAAATAACTTAAGCAAAAAAACTACTGCAAATTTGCAACTCTATGCAACAACATGGTCCATCAATGGACCTCTCAATGCACTTATGAACTGATGACTCTATTTGTCTCTTCTAGATGGTGAAGGTAGGGAAGGATCATGTTTCTGCTTTTGTGGGCCATGTAGCTGATCATTCGCCATCATCAAGTAGCACCGACCTGGAACTTTGTTGCACCATACTGTAGAGATCGAATCTGTGAGGGATAGTGCATCATGTTCATTCTGATACTGGGACCTTATTCTTCTTCTGTCTTCTAGATCTCCAGCACCACTTATAGCTGCATCAAGAAGCTTTTGAGCCCATTTGGATTTAGGCTTTTGAATAGGAATGGGTACTGGATCTGTATCTAGAATCTCTTGAGATTCAGTCTCAATAACAGGATCATGTTGAATGTGATCTTCTTCATCTGAATCTAAAACCTATAGCACATCATCATCATCAAAAATAGGTGGAGAAATAGTTATACCTTTCTATGCTACTGGAGGTGTGTCATACAACTGATCTTCTTTGAACTGGACACTTCTTTCAATGAAGCATCTTCTGGTTGAAACCTCCATCAATTTGTAAGCTTTTTAATCTTCTTCATATCCCAACAGAATGCATTCTCTACTTTGGGCTTGGAAGGCCTCCCTCTTGTCAAGTGGTATTCTGGCCCAAGCTTTGGAACCAAAAACTCTCAGATGAGAGACATTGGGCTTATACCAATCACAGTGCTTCAAATGGAGTGACCCCAACCACTGACTCGTGGGGCACCCTATTCGGAAAATACGAAGCACAGTTTACTGCTTCAGCCCAAAGAGAACGAGGTAGATGTTTGGCATGGAGAAGGCATGTTTCCATATCTTTCAGTGATCTGTTCTTCGTCTCAGCCACACCATTCTGTTGTGGTGTGTATGGAACTAAGTGTTCCATCCGAATCCCCTCTGATTCACAAAAACTCTGTAAATCTCCTTTGATGTACTCTCCTCCTTTATCAGATCTTATTGACTTTATATTCTTATTGAAACTGTTCTCAACCATAGCCTTAAAAACTTTAAAAGTCTCAAAAAAATCTGATTTTTGTTTCATGAAGTAGATCCAGTAGTACCTAGAATAATCATCAATAAAGGTGATGAAGTACCTTCAACCATTAATGGATTTTGTGGGCATAGGTCCCGCTACATCACTATGTATCAAATCAAGTATAGAGGCAGCTCTATGTGCCTTCCCAACATCATACTTCTTTTCTGGATGCTTACCTACCAAGAAACCAACACATACTCCATTGGAAATTTGGATCAAGGGCAAACCTTCAACCGTTTTATCATTGTGGAGTTGCTGCAGATATTTGAAATTGAGATGGATGAATCTCTCATGCCAAATATTGATGGTGTTGTTAGCATGAGACAATAAATCTGTAGGAGGAGAGATAGGTAAGAAAAGTGAGAACTCATAAGCTTTGGTAGAGTGATTTGCTACCTTTCGCTACAAGTTGTCCAGTGGCTTTTTCTGTAATCTCAATTGTTTCTGAATCGAATGTAACTCTCTTGGGAGAGATGATATGAGTCATCTAATAAATAGACAATAGGTTAGCATCAAGGGAGGGCACATACAGGACATTTTTGAACTCACCATGCTTCACTCTGATTGAGCCCCTTCCTTCTATTGGAATCTGGAAATCATCTCCCATGTGAATGTTATGCCCCTTTGACAGTGAGAGGGTAGAGAAGAATTATTTGGAAGCAACCATGTGATTGGAAGTTCCAGAATCAATTATGTATGATGTAGATTGTGCAAGGCTAGCTTTCAAAGCATGGCACCTTTCATCATCTTCTGTATGTGGTTCTTCATCAGGCTTCTTTGCTCTTGAAGGAGCAATGTTATGCTGCTTGAGAAGAGCTGTCATTTCATCCATTTGCTTCTTCATACAATGATATTCAAGATGGTACCCCTTTTCACAATAGGGGCATAAATTCTTTTCAAACTTCTTTTTCTTAGAGCCGAAGGCCCCTTCGGAAGTTTGTTGATTCTGTTTAAGCTTCGAAGCAACTGCTTTTGGCTCCTTCTTCTTTGATTTCCCCTTTGCTTGCGCTTTGGAAGAGTCAGTAATAGAAGAGCTTGATCTTTGGAGGTCTTGATGACCCCCATTTGGATCAACTTATATTTCTCCTTGATTAAGGACTCATAAAAATAATCTAATGAAGGAATTTTCCAATCAGGGAAGCCATCCCACATGGAATGAAATATAGAAACAAATACAGAATACTCAGGTCCTAGTTTGCTGAGTATGGAAAGGACATTTTTCTTATCCTTCCATTCTATTCTGCATTGTCTGCATTGAAGTGCAGGAGACTTGAATTTAGTAAATAATTCCTCAATAGTCTAGAAATTGATGGGATGTAAAGATACCAACTCATTCTCCAGAATGTGTCCCTGAAGCTCATCTTGTTTGTTAAACAAGCTATCAAGCTTATCCCAGGCTTCTTTGGGAGTCCTCAAGCCTTCTAGGTGGAAGAGGAGATCTCTGGATATATGATTGCATAAGTACCCGAATGCTTCATCACAACGGTTCAGAAACTTGTTCTTTTCAACTGGTTGATGAGGCTATGCCTCCCTTCCTTGTATTATCCTAAGGTAGCCACGTTGGCGCAAGGCTAGCTGCATATCCACCCTCCCATCAAGATAATTGGAAGTTGTAAGGATCCGAGGTGTAGGATATTGAGAACTCATAATTGCTCTGACCGAAAGACTGAAAAACTTCACACAAGCTATGTAGCACCTATCAATTGTTACTGCAAAACACACTAAAACATTTGAACTATTATAATCATGCTTTTCCTCTCGACATGAACATGTTTTCAGGGTTCGTTACGCCCTCTCCGCTGCTCTAAATAAATTCAGAGCTAGCAAATCATCATAGGGGACTTCTATGGAAACCCAGCTGCTTCTGATGTATAATGGGGATAAACAAGCATAAAACCTACCTGAGAAGGCTCTGATACCATATTAGAATTTGAATGCCATTTATATCTTCAAGCAGATAGTTCTAATAATGTTTGCAGTAAATGGAGAATGAAGATACAAACTGAACAAAACAAACCACACAGGAAACATATGAGTATTGCTCAGGAATTTACAGTATCACTCACAATAATAATATCCGGTGTTACAATAGTTTACATAGGAAAAGAATTTCAATCAATTAGGGATGGATTCAAATCTATCCACTAGATGTGATTGTATCTAACTGACCATCTAACTCATGGTTGCTCAATCAATATCGGAGTCCAACAAATCAACTCACAGATGTCCAACCAACTCAATCAATCAGTGACAACTAGTTAACTTAGTGCAACTGAGTGTGGTAGGTGGGAAAAGGCGCCTAATCCACATGCAACCATGAATAGCTAGCTGATTGTGAACTAACTGAAAGTAACTGGGGGATAACTGAGACTAACTAGTACTAACTCCAACTAACTAGTGTAGATTGGTGCTGGGACTCCCAGTGGATCCTAAAATGTAGGGATTAGTCTAGGAGGTGCCCAAACTTATGCATGCACATGCATTAAGTGGCAGTTAACCTCTTGTAGTGTTCCCCAGACTCTAGTGACTGGTACATGTGGCCCCATTAGGCCAAGTTGACCCAATTTTACTAGTGGACCCAAATAATTAATTAAGGTTCCTAAGTTAGTCTAAATTAATCTAATAGACATTTGACCAAGGGAGGATTAATAATACTAACACAAAATAGGTCAGGTAGGTTCGGGATCTGGTAAATCTTTTCATAAAATCACATGATGAGTAATAACTCATTAGGTCAGGGGCATTTACACTAACATCTATACATCTAATGGATAATAACATATGGAAGAATGGAAAGAAAACATAAACATGAGTCAACAAACTATTTACTTATGTGCATAGGTTCAAAATGAAATTTTAAACCTGAAATAAACTACTTGATATAACTTACAAAAATATAGGTAATTAGCATTAAAACATCACTGGAATCGAAGCTGAATTTTGTGGAAACCAATGAGCTACAAAAATTCCCATTGTATTCAAGTAAGCAGTAATAGAGCATATTTACACAAGGAACACAATCTAACTATCAGGATATTTGAAGCTTTGAGCATGAGACACTGCAAGGTATGCAATTCCTCAATTACAATTCTCATACTTTTCTCCCAAATCCTTCTACTTGACCCCCTATAGCTCTGTCTCAAGCCTCAGAACTCCCCCACTTACATTCAAAATGATAGCTTTTATAACATAATACAATCAACAAATTGTTTCCATCATTTAGGAAACAAAATCTATCTATAAACTAAAGATATAAGCAATCTCTAACTAGTTGTAAGAAATCTGTAATGATGGAATTTGATGCCTTCAAATTGTTAAAATATTGTAACTTCAAAGAATATTCTAAATGTATTTTATTGATGTAACCTATGGGAGATGTTTTATTCCTCCGTCGGGATGTTACTATTGTATTTTGTCATCATAGAGTCATGAGGTAAAACCTCCATTGTAAGTCAGGTCAATAAAACCCTCATGAGTATAATATAATATTGTTTTGTGACTTCCTAGGTGAAGTCGACCCAGTAAGTTTGTTGGGGCCAACTTATTAGGGAAAATTCAATTGTAAGAAAGAGTATAAATAGAGGAGGCATGTTCCTCAATTGAACACACACACTCGTTTGTGTATAACACATAGGAGAGAGAGAGTCTTGCAAGGAGAAAGAGAACATGTTTGGGGTTTTATCTTTGTGCTTTTGATACATCTATATAGAGGAAGTTTTGTTGGGTTTTCTTCCCCTTGAGGTTTTCCCAAGATAAATCTATGTCTATCTAGTAATTATGTTTCTTTTAGTGATCCTGCATATGCTATTCAATGTGAAATTGAATTGAATACTAATGATACATAGCTAAGCATATGGAATCTTAACATGGTATCAGAGCTAGCCTAAATAGAACAACTTTCACAAGGTGAAACTCTCTCCCCTCTCCCTTCGTTAAGAAATTAGGGTTTTTCTCAAAGTTGGAGTTTTGAAGATATGATTCCATAGAAATTTGTGCCTCCCTAGAGAGCATCTATTGAGCCCTAGATCAAAATTTTTGAGTGGGTAGATCTCCAGGAAAGTCAAACCCTAGTTTGGATTTGGACCAAAAAACTAGAGAACCAGAAAACTGTAGAAAACTAGAGAACCAGAAAACTGCAGAAACTACAGATCAGAATCTCGCAAGTCAATTTTGAAAGGTGAAGACTTGGAATCTCCAAAAATCAAGTGTACCAATCAAATCGCCTCAGTCAAGCGCATCTCCTGGTAAATTCAGTTTTTGCATTTTGAGAAATTTCATTTTTTAGTGCCCTCCTGGATAAGATGGCCCCAAGCACTAAGCTTGAGGACAAGCTAGAAGGCATAGAAAACTTTTGAGCAAGGAAATATAGGATTTCTCTCATTCTTAGAGAGAATGATCTTGATAAATAAATCAAATAAGAAGTTGCATAATCGAAAGAACATGAAGCTAAGGAGAAGCACAAGAAGGACCTAATTAGGGCTATGAGGATCATTACTAATTCTATCAAAGATCACTTGATTCCTCAAGTTTATTCCAAAGAGACTCCTAAGGAAATGTATGATGCCATATCCAGAATGTATGAAGGAAGGAACATCAACAGAAAGATGAATTTGAGATCTCAATTGAAAAGTACCAAGATGGGAAAAGGATAATCCATTCAAGACTACTTCACAAGGGTCTCCCAGTTCAAGGAGCAATGAGAATCCATTGGAGACTCCCTTGATGAATATGAACTAGTTATGACTACTCTCAATGGTCTTGCCATACCTTGGGATTATTTCATCTAGACTATGTGTTCTAGAAAGGAAAGAATGAAGTTTGACATTGTATGGGAAGACTGCATCCAAGAGGAGGCTAGAGTGGCCAATAGAGAAGCTTTACTTAAAGAACATTGTTAATCCATAGCCACCCATACTAAAAGAGGAATAATTCAATCTAACCTCAAGAAGGAAATAAACAAGGATTCCCGATCTCCAAAGAGGTTCCAAAGGACAAGAGGAAACAATCAAAGGAAAGACTACTCTAGCTTTCAATGTTTCAATTGTCACAATATAGGACACCTTGCTAGAAACATCCCATTGAAGAAAGAGGAATACAAGAGGAACAGCAAAATAAATCATGCACACCTAGCTGAATATGAAGAAGAAGAGGAAGAAGGACCTCAAAGAAAACAATCAAAAAAAGAAGATGCATAAGAGTATGCATTATTATTTGCACTCTCTAGGTCTGTCACACCTAGATAAGACACATGGCTTATTGATAGTGGTGCTTCAAATCAGATGAAAAGACAGAATAAAAAGCTTTCAAAAATTGAAGAGAATAACTCTCCTCGGAAAGTATCTTTAGAAGATTACTATCATACCTTATCAAAGGTATTAGTGAAACGAGCAATAAGCTTGATTCTGGAACTCCCATGAGGACAAAGGAAGTCTTATATGTACTAGGTTTGAAGAAGAACTTACTTTCTATCTCAACATTAGATAAGAAAGGATATAGGGTTGCATTTATATATGTACAATTATGTAATGTCCCTTTTTGAAATTTTATTACATGACCAATTCT
This sequence comes from Pseudotsuga menziesii, assembly GCA_001517045.1. NCBI lineage: Eukaryota > Viridiplantae > Streptophyta > Pinopsida > Pinales > Pinaceae > Pseudotsuga > Pseudotsuga menziesii. Next base: position 121,354 of record LPNX010651135.1, on the reverse strand, counting down.
TCCACTTTTTCCCCAATACCAACCTTAACTAATTTTGAAGTCTAGACCTCTAGATTAACCCAAATGATCCCAAATTTTCTCAAAAGGTACATGAATAATATTAGAACTTAAATATGATGTTCATGGATTTTTATGACCTCCCAATTACTTTTGAAATTTTTTAATGTTCCGTTCAAAGTAGGCGTCTTTACTAGCAAATTGGGGCTCCAATTCCCCCTGGGTAATTGCCGGAAATGGCTTCTCAAATGATCCCAAAGTCACTCTTATGAATAGAGTATGGGGATGTGTGGGGGATATTGTTAAGGTATCATATGCATCATGGTTCATTTTATACTATATTTTATGACTCTCCTCCAAACAACTCCCAAATCACAATTTCACCCCTTGGGGAAAATGCACCAAATCTTCTCCCAATGCAATTAAAATGAGTAAAATGGATTCCGATGCTTAAGTATTGAACATGAAACTTGTAATAAAAATTAATCACAGCCCATTCATCATACATTTATCATATAGACATTCTTCCATTCTAAATAATCAACATTATCATAGCATACATCAATGTAGTGGGGAAATGGTCATTGTTTTCTCATTAATAATCACTTTTCCTTACAACCATTTGATATTTCAACCTGAGGATTTCTAATAATGAATAAAACAAAATATTTAGATTATTACAATCATTAATGTACAATGAAAATATCTCCCAATTTGAAATCATTAACATTACAATGGTGCACAACAAGATAGTGGGGAAATGACACCATTTATTCATTGTTTAACAGTTTTACATGAAATATTTTGGAATTTATACTTGAGAGTCTTCTCAACTTGAAATACAGAGAATTTAAATCAGAACATAAAATAATGGAGCATTAGAAGCTTCCCGAAAGAGATCAATTCCTCACCCAAAGCGCAATCCCTCCATGAGCAAGAATATGACATAAAAACTAGAAATAGTTGAGAGGAAGTGTTGCAATAGAAGAAACCACAAGCTGCCTATTACCACCTAGGTTGTACTTAGTGGTTTTTTATCAAGTGAGCCTGGTGAACTGGACATAGATTTTTTGTTCGGACTTTAGAAGACCTTCGGAAGTGCTTCTAGGAAGTGCTTGTTGTACTATATCACATGTGCATACCCCCTTGGGGGAATTGTAATAAATGTTCTAGCATGATAGTGTCTATAAAAGACTCAGTGTATTAGACTTTATTTGTCAATCTGATCAGCCCAGGGTGTTTTTTCCATTGGTTATTATTGGTTGTTGAATAAACGACTGATAATTTCTTAGTTTTTCACTCAATACCTCCAAAGTTGGGGTGGTCGGCTTGGCATTTAGGCCTATTGAGATTATTAGAATCTATGTGTCAATGTATAAACATGCTAGGCATCATGGTCGAGTCATATGAACATGTCTAAGTCCCCCTAGGTTTTTTTATTTTTTTTATTTTTTTCAGTGTTTTTTATTAAAATTTAATTTTTCCAAAACTTAGGCTATTTTTTAATAGTTTAATTGGAAAAAATGGTTTTGTAATAAAAGTGGGCTCGGAAGTCAGATTCAGTCATGTAGGTGCTCATTTTCAAGCTAAGAGCACCTAGTAAACCTATAGACTCACTATTTCCTAGTTTTGAGTGATTTTCCATCACTCAGGTCGAAAAGCCCCAAAAATTCAATTATTGATTATTTTAATTAATAAATTGATGAATAATGGAGAAAATCCTAAATCCTAAATCAGTGGATTCTACAACGATTTGATTGAAATCAGTCTCATCGACACCAGGTTGACTAGATCTGACAAATCCTTGACTGAAGGAGGTGATCAAGGCAGATCCAGAGTTGAACTTCAGCCTCCTTTATGGGGAATTGTACCCTCTCTCTCTCCTCCACATGTGTGGGCTCTTTTGGGAGCTCTGTGGTTGATAATTCACTCAGCAGGTTGATGTGTCAGCTCAATCAGCCCCTCGATTGACATTCAAACTTAGTAGAATCTCAGTTTAGCTTCAGATCAGGCATTGATGGACTCTCCTTCAACTGTAGTGGTCTATCTCCTTGGGATTTGCGCCCCCTCTGGGCTGGGGTTTCAATTTTGTGTATAAATAAAGCATGGCTGACTCCTTTACGAGTTAGTGAGAGTTGGATTGAGGAGCCATTGCTATTGTAATACTGTGTAATATCTTTTTCTATTGGAATAAAGTGAAGCTTTGGAGGAAAGATGGTGTCATGTCATTGTATGTGTGGAAGAGCATTGCCATGTTTCACTGAGGTTACCTGTATCTATGTTCATAATTTGCTGATTGTTTATGGATTCATTGCTAAGATTAATAATAATTTTATTATAATATTGATAGGAAAGGATTTTTTTAATAAGTTTATTGGCCATCTCTTTCCTTTTTGATGCATGTTTAGAGATCTAGATTCAGCATGTTTTATAAGTTTGCATGCATGTTATTCTGAAATCTCTATGTATGTATTAACTGGATCTCACAAGTATTTTGGCAATTCTTTGGATTCAGTTGCAGGTTCCTAGCTTGGAGCGAATTTTGATCTAATTTTCTTCTTCACTCTCTCCAAAACCATTCAAATGCATAGTCCCTCGACATTCCACCGGAAAGCTCCACGGTTGATCTTCAAGGCTTCCAGCAACAAATGCTCTTCTTTTCCTCTTCCTCCTTCAATTTTTTCTAAAATCAGTCCGATTACTCATTTGCAGCTTTAAGATTGTTTAGATAATCAATTTCAGAGTTTATTTTACATATATCTTGCTGCCTTAAAGCTCATAAACTAGATCTCATTCCTAAAAGAAAATTTACAAGCATTCTAGATCTAGTTTTAGGGAAAATTGTCATTTTTCAAGGCTATGAAAGTAGATCTAAAGATTGTTGAATGCATGGTTGTTTCCTTAGAGTATAAAAATTTATATTCATAAATTTAAGTGCTTCATATTGGCTTCCCCCAAATCAGGCCAAGATCCCAAGGAAAGCTTGCTTTCCTTGGTTCCTTTTCCGCTTCTTTAAAAACTAGTTTTAACTTAGAATTTTTGGGTAAAACGTTTGTTCATCCAAAAGTACTTTAAAAGTAATTTTGGGAATATTTAACTATGGTAATATTGCTGGTTTTTAGAAGGTGTAATAGAAAAGAGGAGGAGGCGCTGTCTGAAAAGCATTTTTGGACCATTCGAAACCCCACAAGGGGTCTCCATCTTCCAAAATTTCAATTTTTTGCAATTTGTAAACCTTTGGTCTCATTCCATATAAGGACCAGGTGGATTAATTTCAGTTTGATGATATTGTAATTTCTGCTAATAAAAAGAAAAAATCTTTTCGAATAGGCTCTTTCGAGCCTATTCACCATCCCCCCTGGGGAGGATTCGCGTCCATGTTCTTTTTTACATTGTTTCACTTTATTTCTGTTCTAGTTTAGTATTGACATGCAGGATTGTATACATTGATAACATTTTTCATTATTCCATATTTTTAATTCAAAAATAATCATACTACTTACCCCACGACTTCCCGATTGACCCGCAAGGGGAAAGAGATGTGTGGTAGGACTAATCAGAAAATCGGTGTTGTGTATCTCTGATTCCATTTTCATTAATTGTTTTAATATTCATAATAAAATCAACCCCTCCTTGATTCCCTAATTGAGGTCCACTTGGACCGAAAGAGGTTCCTGGAGGATTTTCTTTTTAATAAGAACACCTCTTTTAAAACTTACTAAAAATAACAAAGACTCCAGTGTGTATGCTCTGTACTTGGCTACGGTTCGTCTGATCGGTCAAGCTGCATCAAAATCACTTAAGTGACTAGATTAATTAGTCTTCACCTCCCAAATTGACAAACCATCAGGCGAAAATCCAACGCCTCGAACAAACTGTAAGCGGTGGAAAAATACCCAAAGGAGTGGGAACAACTGGAAAGTGACCTCGAGGCGCTGATCTTTGTCACACCCTAATGGGTGCGTTATGAACAATAGTCTCCAAGACTCCATTCCAGCCCACAAGCACCTTGCGGGTAGCCGTGAAAGTTCACTTTTGGACATACTCCAAGTACCCCTCGGGTATATCTGGAGTCCCCTTTTTGCCTAATTTAATTCATTCACATTCCACATTAATTTAAAATCTACCAAGAGACATTTGCAAAACATACATTAATTTAAAATCTACCAAGAGACATTTGCAAAACATTCTTTCAAGCACATGCAAGCACATTAATTTCTCTATTGACTCCATTTAAGGCACTGGTGATTTATTTGATCATTTCTTTTGATTATATGTATATTGAGTGTCATTACTGTGCTTATCTGTTTTAAATCATGCATCTTGTTATCTTTTGTTTCCACTGGTTAATTTCAAACAACTCCTAAACAACTTAATCAATATAACACCATCACACTAAGTAATTAGCCTCAGTAATTTGATAGGGTCTACCCCCCTTGGCTTCGTTAGGAGTTAGCCTGAACGAAGGAGTCAAGATCAAGGTGAAAACCTTGACTCGAGACTTGCCCCCAAGGACACACCGAGTGGCTTGAAGATTTTTGCCATGTAACCCAGGTGTGTGAAAGGTAGTAACATTTTTTGGCGCTATTGTCGGGGATAAATCGTTTTATTCCTGAGTACGACTTAGCTTAACTTTTTTCTAAACAACTAAAAAGAAAACAATTTTGATTGATCTTGTCTTTAAAAAAAAACATAAAAATTAAAACTCAATCCATTTGGTGACTCCACTGTCTAACATCCCTCTAAGAATTTCTACCCAAAGAAACCGCCAATAATTATTCAATCCTCTCCCTGATCCCGAAAGGTTTATTAGAGAAAGATTGAATACGCAGACTTCTCATAGAAACCTTGAAGATTTAGGAGACCAATCCTTCTCAGATATCCATCACTTATTTGTAGAGAGTCATGTTCACCAATCTCAAGAAATGACGGAATTGTTCAAACCCCTTGACTTTTCTCAGATAGTAGGTTCTCCCCACACCATTCCAAAATATGCTATTAAGAAGCTCCCCATATTTCAGGGAAATAATTCGATCACTGCCAAGTCTCACCTTCGAAAGTTTGAAAAGCACCTATTCAGTTATTGCAATGATGCTGCCCATGGCCATGATGATGTCAAAATGAAGCTCTTTGCTTTATCCTTAGAAGATGATGCTGAAGAGTGGTACCTCGACCTAGATGATGATTCATATAAAACTATTAGCGAATTCCAAGATGGTTTTAGGAAGAAGTGGGGAGAAAAGAAGGAACCAAGACATCTGCTTGTTGCCCTTTATAGCATAAAGAGGATGGAGAATGAAACCATGGATGAATTTAACACTAAATTTAGGTGTGTGGTTGCGGACCTTCCTAGAGAAATCAAGCCAAAAAATGCATCTATCCTCATATCCTACATTGAAGCCTTCACCGGTGACTTAAGGTACCAGTTGAGAGATAAAGAACCGACTGATCTGAAAACTGCCCAGGAATTGGCCGAGAAAATAGAAAAGAATATGCAATCTTCAGGCAAGTCCAACATTCCAGGTCACACTAGGGGAAACAATTCATGCAACAAAGAGACCAAGGGTAAAGCTATTGAATCAGAAGAAAATGAAACTTCTAAAGATCCCATGGAAGAGGTGATGGACATGATAAAAAACTTGGTTACTAGTCAAAACCAACTAATGGCCAATCATTCTGCACAATTGAATCACATGCATAATAGATTGATCACAATGGAAAGGAATAATGGACCTAGGATCTTTCAGTCCAAGCAGAATCAAATGTATCAAAAGAAATTTCCTCAGCAAGAGCCTAGGATTCCAAACCAGTTAGACTCAGCTAACATGGTAGAAGAAGTAATTCCATGGTGTAGACCCTGTGAACAATTCCAACAAGAAAGCACTTGTTATGTTGCAAATCAAGTCATGGAACATGGACTTCCTAAGGTCAGTAGTCAAGAAACAACTTCAAGTGAGCCTGATCATATATACATGGTAAGTCAGGCCTACCCTTTGTCACCAGCTAAATAGTACAAACCTAAGGATGAAACCATTGCAGAATCTTGTAGTGAAACTTATGATGAAAACTATAATGTACATGATGGGACTCCTACGTGTTCTCCATATAATGATGACAGTCTGGAAGGTTTACTACCTTGTGACCTTTTCTTTGAAGAAGATGAGTATGAAAATGAGGACAAGTATAACTTGGAGCATGATACAAGTGACGAAAACTCCCTTATCTTCGACAAAGATGTTGATGAGGAGTCCTGGACATTCATGGAAAATCCAGTCTATGACATGAATGAACCAGAAACTTTTGATGGTTTTGTTGATTTTTCTGTCTATGGCATATCTAAAGGAGAGAGCATGGACCATGTGGACTTGGGAAACTTTGGTATGGAAAAGGAGCATGTAGTTTATCCATATGATCAGTCTGAGCCATATATCAATATCAGTAATGAAGACAAAGAGAACTTGATATCAGAACTTGATATCAGCAATGGGGAATCCATCACATCTGACATCGATGGTGGTGATGACTATTGGGATTTTTGTGGATATCTTATTAAGAATCCTATCTATGCTATATCCAACAAGGGGAGTGTCTATTTAGAAATTTGTGGAAGTCCAATATACTATACTTCCATAGAGGGTAGCATGGATTTGGAGACCTGGGAAAATCCTAGTATGGAAAAGCAATATTAGAAACTCTTATATGATCATTCAGAGTCATATCATGCAGAGTCACACAAAGGTATCAATAATGAAGACATGGAGAAGCAGTGTTGTGAAAAGACAGATGTGATGCAGTTAGTAGAATATCAATCTCAACTATCATCTTCACATATAGAGTGTCCTCATGATTTGGAGCTACTTGAGGCTTATACAATGAATTATCATCCGGTAAGCCTTGATGATCAATATGATGGTGTAGTCAATCTACCACATCATTCAGATTTGTACATCAACCCTGTCTAGTCATGGATAGAAGCAGCCTGTTCAAGCACTTACCAGTTTGGGAGGAAGTTTGACAACATTATTCATGCCTGTGATTTCCCATCCATCCTGCCCCTTTTAGATCATCACGCGGGTTTGCATTTTCTTAATAAAGTATCCTTACTTTGGCTGGTAACCAAAGACAAGGAAAAAAAAATTATGTTAATAAAATGCTTAGGTGGTTACATTGGATTTCTGATTACACTTAACCCTTTTTATATCATGCTTAGAGTAGGAAGATAAGCTCCTTGAAAAATAACATTTACTTTCCACATTATTGTATTGTACTTAGCTATAATAAAATATTTTTTCATTAGTTAGTTACATTTATTTTGTTTAAATAAATTAGCTTAATGGTTCAATTGGTTTTTATGTAAATCTTGTGCTACTGAGGTTTTCTTATCAAGTTGAGATGTTTTTACAGGATGTATAAACCAGAGATTATGGTGTTCTCATATCCTCTCCTTTCCCTATGACCAGATCAAGCACACGTCCCGTAGTTGGAGCTAGAATGTTACCACCTAGGTTGTACTTAGTGGTTTTTTATCAAGTGAGCCTGGTGAACCGGACAAATATTTTTCATTCGAACTTTAGAAGCCTTCAGAAGTGCTTCTGGGAAGTGCTTGTTGTACTATATCACATGTTCATACCCCCTTGGGGGAATTGTAATAAATGTTCTAGCATGATAGTGTCTATAAAAGACTCAGTCTCTTAGACTTTATTTTTCAATCCAATCAGCCCAAGGTGTATTTTCCCTTGGATATTATTGGTTGTTGAATAAACGACTGATAATTTCTGAGTTTTTCACTCAATACCTCCAAAGTTGGGGTGGTCGGCTTGGCATTTAGGCCTATTGAGGTTATTAGAGTCTATGTGTCAATGTATAAACATGCTAGGCATAATGATCGAGTCATATGAACATGTCTAAGTCCCCTTAGGTTTTTTAATTTTATTTTATTTTTTTCAGTGTTTTTTATTAAAATTTAATTTTTCCAAAACTTAGGCTATTTATTAATAGTTTAATTGGAAAAATTGCTTTTGTAATAAAAGTGGGCTCGGAAGTCAGATTCAGTCATGTAGGTGCTCATTTTCAAGCTGAGAGCACCCAGTAAACCTATAGACCCACTATTTCCTAGTTTTGAGTAATTTTCCATCACTCATGTCGGAAAGCCCCAAAAAATCAATTATTGATTATTTTAATTAATAAATTAATGAATAATGGAGCAAATCCAAAATCCTAAATCAATGGATTCTCAACTGATTTGATTGAAATCAGTCTCATTGGCACCAGATTGACTGGATCTGACAAATCCTTAACTGAAGGAGGTGATCAGGGCAGATCCAGAGTTGAACTTCAACCTCCTTTATGGGGAATTGTTCCCTCTCTCTCTCCTCCACACGTGTGGGATCTTTTGGGAGCTCTGTGGTTGATGATTCACTCAGCAGGTCGATGTGTCAGCTCAATCAGCCCCCTGATTGGCATTTATACTTAGTAGAAGGTTAGTTCAGCTTCAGATCAAGCATTGATGGACTCTCCTTTAGCTGCAGTGGTCTATCTCCTTGGGATGTGTGCCCCCTCTGGGTTGGGGTTTCAATTTTGTGTATAAATAAAGCATGGCCGCCTCCTTTCTGAGTTAGTGAGAGTTTGATTGAGGAGCCATTGTTGTTGTAATACTATGTAATATCTTTTGCTATTGGAATAAAGTGAATCTTTGGAGGCAAGATGGTGTCATGTCATTGTATGTGTGGATGGCATTGCCATGTTTCACTGAGGTAACCTGTATCTATGTTCATAATTTGTTGATTGTTTGTGGATTCATTGCTAGGAAAGGAGTTTTTTAATAAGTTTATTGGCCATCTCTTTCCTTTTTGATGCATGTTTAGAGATCTAGATTCAGCATGTTTTATAAGTTTATATGCATGTTATTCTGAAATCTCTATGTATGTATTAACCGGATCTCACAAGTATTTTGGCAAGTCTTTGGATTCAGTTGCAGGTTCCTATCTTGGAGAGGATTCTGATCTAGTTTGCTTCTTCACTCTCTCCAAAACCATTCAAAGGCATAGTCCCTCGACATTCCACCAGAAAGCTCCACTGTTGATCTTCAAGACTTCCAGCAACAAATGCTCTTCTTTTCCTCTTCCTCCTTCAAATTTTTCTAAAATCAGTCTAGTTACTTGTTTGCATCTTTAAGATTGTTTAGATCTATCAATTTCAGAGTTTATTTTACATATATATTTCTTCCTTAAAACTCATAAACTAGATCTCATTCCTAAAAGAAAATTTACAAGCATTCTAGATCTAGTTTTAGGGAAAATTGTCATTTTTCAAGGCTGTGAAAGTAGATCTAAAGCTTGTTGAATGCATGGTTGTTTCCATAGAGTCTAAAATTTTATATTCATCAATTTAAGTGCTTCAAATTGGCTGCCCCTAAAGCAGGCCAACATCCCCAGGAAATCTTGTTTTCCTTGGTTCCTTTTCCGCTTCTTTAAAAACTAGTTTTAACTTAGATTTTTTGGGTAAAACGTTTGTTCATCCAAAAGTAATTTCAAAGTACTTTTGGTCATATTTAAATTTTGTAATATTTCTGCTTTTTATCAGGTGTAACAGAAAAGAGGAGGAGGCGCTGCCCGGAAAGCATTTTTGGACCATTCGAAAACCCCCAGGGGGTCTCCATCTTCCAAATTTTCAATTTTTTGCAATTTGTAAACCTTTGGTCTCATTCCATATAAGTACCAGGTGGATTAATTTTATTTTTCTTATATTTTAATTGTTTCAAATAAAAATAAAAAATCTTTTCGAATAGGCTCTTTCGAGCCTATTCACCATCCCCTCTGGGGGATTCGCGTCCGTGTTATTTTTTACATTGTTTCACCTTATTTATGTTCTAGTTTAGTGTTGACATGTAGGATTGTATACTTTGATAACATTTTTCATTATTCCATATTTTTAATTCAAAATTAATCATAATACTTACCCCACGACTTCTAGATTGACCCGCAAGGGGAAAGAGATGCGTGGTAGGACTAATCAGAAAACCAGTGTTGTGTATCTTTGATTCCATTTTCATTAATTGTTTTAATAATCATAATAAAATCAACCCCTCCTTTATTCCCCAATTGAGGTCCACTTGGACCGAAAGAGGTTCCTGGAGGGTTTTCTTTTTAATAAGAATACCTCTTTTAAAACTTACTAAAAATAACAAAGACTCCAGTGTGTATGCTCTGTACTTGGCTATGGTTCGTCCGATCAGTCAAGCTGCATCAAAAGCAGTTGAGTGACTAGATTAATTAGTCTTCACCTCCCAAATTGACAAACCATCAGGCGAAAATCCAACGCCTCGAACAAACTGTAAGCGGTGGAAAAATACCTAAAGGAGTGGGAACAACTCGAAAGTGACCTTGAGGCGCCGATCTCTATCACACCCTGTGGGTGCGTTATGAACAATAGTATCCGAGACTCCATTCCAGCCCACAA
>LPNX010651135.1:99311-109877 GCA_001517045.1 Pseudotsuga menziesii | reverse complement strand
CATCATTGTTGTCATAGAGCTAGGGAATCTAGTCCAAGTGTCTCACTAGCTCCAAAATGACTCTTCCTCTCCCATGTAAGTTACATTTCTTCCCAAATTAAACCTATGTGCATATGGACAAGTGTATTATCCTTCTAACCAATCCAATAACATTTAGGGTTCCCATGGATTCGAAATTGCAAGAGGAGGATGCCATGTGGCACAAAATTTCTAGCTTGTGTGGGCCCCATAGTCTCCATGTGTCTCCATGCTCCATTTCCACTTCAATTTTCTCTTGTATTTGTTTATTTATATCCTTTATTGAATATTTATGACATTCTAATGTTCAAACATCATTCATTTTCCCCCTTATTCCAATTCCCAAAGCTTCCACCCCCAACCTAGGAAACTAGTAATTTTCCTTGGCAGTTATTTGACCCTTAGCATCAATTTGACAAAATCTAATGAATATGGAAATTGTGACTAGGCCATTGTGACCCAATGCAAAATTTGGGACATGAAAAATCCTCCCTTCCCAATATTTCTTGTCCTCAAGCAATTTCAAACATGGGTGTTGAAGAACCTTATTTCTGTATGATTCTTTGAAGTTTCCACTAAGTTTCCCAACTATGAGTCTTTGAGATTCGATGAAGATTTGAGAGAGGAACCACCATGCTTGCTGCTGCACTACTCTAATTAAAATCACTTTTTTAAGTGGGGAATCCATCTCCCATACTTCTTGTTTCCCAAAAAAATTGAAATCAATGGGACTAAAAGCTATCCAGGGTCCCATTGCTTGTATTGCACTCCAAAAATTAAGAGTGCTCTCCAACCCATAACCATTAGGAAATATAATTACGGGATCCAATTTTATTGTATGTTGTTAGGATTATAATCTTCCCTTGTCCAATTTGGTCATTTATTTCTAAATCAGGTTTCATGTCTAAATTGGGAGTCCTTTCAGTCTATTTTTAGTCACTAGCACCATTGGGTCCACTTGGCCTTTGGGGCACATGTACCAGTTACTAAAGCATGGGGAACACTAATTGAGGCCAACTGCCACTAATTGCACTTGCATGCATCAATTTAGGAGCCTCCTAGATCAATCCCTACAAATTAGGAGCCACTAGGAGTGTCAATAGCAACCTCCATTAGTTGAGTTCAATTGGTGACTAGTCAAGCTCAGTTAGGAGTCAGTTACATCCAGTTCTAGTCTGTTACACTCATTTCTACTCAATTAGCTCTAGGTTTGCATGGTTGCATGCAGGTGAGGTGCATTTACTCACCTACCTCGGTCAGTTAGACTAGTTAACACTGAATTAGACACTTGAGTTTGGATTTTGAACTCCGATAATGATTTAGACAAGGTTAGTTAACCATTCAGTCAAGTAGAGTCAAACCAATTCAAATTTCCTCACATGGATCCGAATTGCATGAGGCTATTTAGCCATTGTACTTCATTGTAATTAATTATCTAATTACTTTTGATTAATGAAAGCATTCATAGTTGCAAGTCATTTTTGCATTGTTTCATTCTTGTGAGTTGTGTGTTGGTCCACATATCTATGTGCTCAATTTAATATGGTGTCAGAGCCTCGACAGGACAAGGCACTTCTCCTACTACATATTCATACTTGGATCAAAACAAAATTGAGAAAAATTGCTCCTTCCAGTACTGCACCAGAAGCGAAGAATTTACCCCTTAATATCCCAAGTAAAGGAATTGTTGATCAAGCTTGCTTAATCAACTATGTTGGGTGTGAAGGAAATTCCAAAAGTGCAAACTGTCAACCTTACTTTGTCTATTTGATTGTGTGATTTATAGGTTTATCAGTCTCCTTCACTGCATTCACTAGAAGCAGCTCAGTCTCCTTCACTGCATCTGCTACAGCAGCTCAGCCTCCTTCACTGCATTCTAAATGGCCCCTTCAATAGAGATTCTCACTCCTTTCAATTACCACCAGTGGAAGGAGGACACGGAGATGCAGCTACGCTCCAAAAGACTCTTCAGACTCACAATGGAGACAAAGGCAGAGCCAGTCCATTATGTTGACAAAGAAAAGTACTGGAATAGGCTTGATGAAACATATGGATGCTTGTTCCTCTCAATATATCGAGATATTCTCTTCCACATCAATGGCTTGAAGACTCCCAAGGAGGTTTGGGATAAGCTTGCTTCCTTATTGGATAATCAGGATGACCTGAGGATCTATCAGCTAGAGAATGATCTGATTTCTCTTCATCTAGCCAATTTCAAAACACTAAATGACTTCTTCACCAAAATGAAGCATCTAGTGTTCCATTTGAAGTTGTGCAAGGTTGAGAAGGAGGATGATCAACTTATCCTTCCCATTCTCTCAAAAATTGGTGCAGACTACTCAGTACTTTTTATCAACCTTTCATTCAGTGAAGCTCACTACTCCAAATTGGAGAATTCCTACTCTTAACCCCTTCATTGAATCTCTCACCCTGGAGCATGACAAGTTGATCCAAATGGGGATCATTTGATATTCTAGAGATCAAGAACTGGTTGCTGGAGGACCTAAGGTAGTGAATCATAAAGGGAAGCAAAAGGATGAGTCTTTTGTGGAGAAAGAGTAGTCAAATGATCCTTCATGTTTGAATAGAAGCAATAAGAATGGAAAAGGAAAGACCCTCTATTCTTACTGTGGAAGGGGCTTTCATCCAGAAACCTCCTGTATGAGAAGAAAAATTGATGAGAAGGCTCTTCTTCTAAAGAAACATAACATTACTGTACCTGCTACCACAAGGAAGGTGTTGCAACTACAACTACTTTCCCAAATTTCTAAAAAAATTTGGACCCTCCTTTTGATTTTATCTAGCTCAAGTTTGTTTAATGTTTTTAAACCTTTCCTAGAAGTCCATTTTTTCTCCGCTTGAGAAGTTGATTGTCGGAAGTTTATTTATGTTTGAGTTGGGGCACTAGTTATCTATGCAGTCGCCGTTTCGAAGGACAAATAGAGAGTGAGCCGATGGACAGTTCTTACTTTCGCCAATGCGCAGTTTTATTGGTTCAAACCTTTTGCTTTGCGATGATATATTTTTTTTTTCGCTGTCGGAAGTCTTTTGAACAGTGAATCAGGGCAGTAGTTCTCTACACAGCCGCTGTTGTGGAAGTTAAAGAATGAACATCCCAATGGACAGTCATGTTTTCATTGATGGGCTTGTATCTCCTTTGTGTTATTCTTCAAAAATACTTTTACTTTTTGACTTTCAACGTTTTCTATTTTTTCATGGTCGAAGCATTAGTCTTTTGCGTTACCGCCGTTTTGGAAGGAAAACAGAGAATTTTCCGATGAATAGTCTTTGTCCTCGCTGATTCTATGGTTTTTGTTTTTTGATGATTTGTTCTCGCCATCGAAACAGTGTTGACAATTGATCGGAGGAACAGTCCTTGTGTTGCCAACACGGCGGCACCTTTGAGCCTCCGATCGATAATGTTTTCTATTGCTGCGGAACCCTTAGTATATATGACTTACGTCGTTGCGGCTCCTTAGTGAACTGACCGTCTGGTATATAGTGCTTCCGCTCGCCGATGCGAGTTTTGTTTTCACCCGATGCTTAAGTAGTTCTGCTCGCCAAGAGGGTTTTTCCCGCCTTATGTGCTTTTACTCTATTTTATGATGGCGGAGTTGTTTCGTTGTGTTTGGTCAAGTCGGGGTTTTTTCCGAGATGAAGATCACAGTCAGGGTTCGTTGTTTCGAGGATTGGTGGTTACATTGCTGTGATTCATGATTTCTTCGGAGGATTTCGAGTTAGTCCAGATGCTACCTGGATTGAGATAAGGAGTCTGTTTTTTCGAGCTTGTGATTTTAGCAGATTTCAAGATACGAACTTGCAATATTTTCTTTGTATTATCATTTTTCTTTTCATGCATTAATATTTTTGATAGTTCATTTTACAGGATGAATGTTTTGATACAGTTTGTGTTATTTTTTCAAATGCTAGTGGTCTAAGAACATGCTGTGTTTATGACAGAATGATTGCTGCTGCAAAGAGGATATGTCTAAAAGGGAGCTAGCAAGGAATAAGGTGGCTGAAGAATGAAGAAGCAGAGATAGAGAAAAGAAGAAGAAAGTGGAGGTCTAAGCTCAACAGGATATAAAAGGGACCAACGGATTACTGAGCATAATCAATAGCAGCAGAGGCCCAGGCTTGAGAAAAGTTCACCGATAATCAAGCGGGTCCCTCTTTATAAAAAGTGCTATCAAATTTTAATTTAATGTAACGTATTGAGCGACACTCACTACAGGACAAAATTGTGAGAATGAACGGTTGGGGAGGGAGCCCAAAGGTCACAAGGGGGAGCCCAAAGGTTTTGCTGTTTTGTATAAATATAGGAGAGTTAGATGTAATGAAGACTTTTTCCCAGATAGATTTGTGAGAGTATGTTGTAAGAAGAACTATTTCCTTTTGCAATAAAGAATTACAAGTTTCCTGTTGGAGAAATCTTGGTGGAAGATTTCAAATGTTGTGCTATGGATTTGTTGAATGTGAACTATTTCATTTTCGGCTTGCATCCATTAACTATGAGTTCATTCTAACTCTTTGAACCTATGTTCTTGTTATGAATGCACTCTAGTTTATTCTATGAAATTTCCACTGTGAGTAATGAAGGCTTTTCATAAACAATGAGCTATCTTGTTTTTCATATATCTATTAATGTTCATGTGTTTTGAAATAAGTAACAGCTATCTATGATTTTTCTTAATGCATGCACAGAAACACATTACTCATTGATAAATAATAATCTTGCTCCCTAGGGATAGGTTAGATAGTTAGTTTAGTTTCTTGCTGTGTGTGATTTAGATGCGAGAGAGTTAAGATGAGAGGTAAGAACCTGCGCATCAAATTGTGACCGCTCCTCGTATTCTCTATCAATATGCATTTTTTAGATAAGCACTTGCACATCATACTTAAACATAAAAAACTAAAATATACACGGTGGACTGGGCCGTAACCGGTAAAACCTTTATTTTGTTACTTGACCTACGATAGTCAGACCGTAAACCGGACGGATTCCCCATACCAAACAGTAACGGGCTAGTTGGGAATGTTTACTGGGGAGAATCCCTAACTGTTGTCACCTGTGATTTTCCAGGCCTCAATAGTTTTTGGTGCTAGAAGGAGGGCAGCCAGTGCATGGCTGGCCGAGGAAACCCATTTCCTCGAAATTATTCCACCGGTAAAGGTATTGAGAGCAGTTTGTTTCCCAATCCAATTCTTGAAGAGAAGGGTAAAGAGCATCTGTATTCTGTCGATAACGAAATAGTTGACGATTTGAGAAGATTTACTAGGGATTATGCAAAAAAGATTGGAGGATTACCAATTATTCCTATCTTACCCAGAAGAGAATATCGGATGAAATACCACCCTATATTGAAAGACGCAGTGTTGGTTGAAGATTTTGAAGAATTAGTAGAAACATCCTTACAGGAAGTTGTTCAGCCTCTGAATCAGTTGGACCCAGATACACCTTACTGTTCGCCTCTTCATACCCCTGTTCATTCACTACCTCACTCTCCACTTAAAAATATGGAAAATGTAAACGCAAATCAAACACCCAACCCACCAAATCCACCACCTGCTTGGAGGGCTAGGTCACCATTAAACCTAACACCTCCTTTGCATGATTTGCCTCAAGCTTTTGAGAAAATGTTGCCTGAGTTTGACCCAAGTGAAAATATTTTGGTAGATGATCATTTGCAAATCTTTTACTTGGCTATAGAAGGACTATGGGCTAGAGAACATGAAGATGTAGTCTGTAGATTGTTTCCACATACCCTGAAAGGAGCAGCAGCTTCATGGTATTTTTCTTTGCCTGCAAATTCAATCACAGACTGGGACACATTTGAAAGAATATTTAGAAGTAAATATGTTGTCCAGAAAACTCATGCAGCTCTACTGAAAGGGTTATGCGCTTTAAAGAAAGAAAGAAAAGAAAAAGTGCATAGTTTCACTCAAAGGTTTGCTGCTTATCTTAAAAAAAAATCTGCAGCTGATAAGCCCTCTGATAAAGTTCTGATTGAATATTATACTTCAGCTCTAGGGCCTGAATTGGCCATGTTTTCCAAGATGTCATTCAAGCCTACATTGTCAGAAACTTATGAAGAAGATGAGAGAGTAGAAGCTGAAAAAGAGAGCATAGAAGATTATCCTTAGCAGTCGGGAGAAAAAACTTTTGGCAAGAAAGCTTTGTTACTGACTAAGCCTAAGGACGAGCAATCACATGATTTTGAAGGAATGTTGAAAATGATGCAGAATCTATCTAACGGAGTGATAGATTTGGAAAAAGAAAAACAGGCTCATAAAGCATACAAGCCTTACTATAAAAGAAGAGAAGACAACAATCAATCTAAACCTCCTCCACACAGTCCTGCATCAATGAATTTAACTGAGGTAGGTATGGATAATTTTTGCACCTTTCATCAGCAGCCTCATTCTGGAAAAAATTGCCCTCAATGGATCAATTCGATGACATTAGTAATGAATCAGCTATTGGACTCTAACCTAACAGAAGATGATGAGCAGGAAGAAAAAAATAATCAACCCATAGAAAAACAAGAAGAGGATGCTTTAGTTTTATGGGATTGTGTCTCATTATTTGATACAGAACAGGAAGGTTCACTAAAACAGGAAGAAACATCATAAACAAATGTGACAACAAGGAGTCAAGGTTTGTTAAATAAAGACAATTCGATACTTCTGAAAATTAAGAGACTTCAAGAGAATGTAAAGAAAATTCAGAACAACACCACAGCTGATAAAATACCTGAATTCACCATCACAAGTCAAAACCCAAAGAAAATCAACATGCCTGTTAAGCCTGTTGAAGAAAAGATTGATAATGTAAAAAAGAATCTCAAAGAACATAAGATGGAGTATAATATTGTGGAAGATATTAAAAGGGATAAGGAAAATATTTCGTTATTTGAAATGTGTAACGTGCCTCAGCAGAAAGAAAAATTGTTAAAAGCACTTGAAGTACTAGAGGAAAAGCTTCCCACTGACAACCAACCTGAAGAAGAAGAAATT
Source organism: Pseudotsuga menziesii (assembly GCA_001517045.1). Classification (NCBI taxonomy): domain Eukaryota; kingdom Viridiplantae; phylum Streptophyta; class Pinopsida; order Pinales; family Pinaceae; genus Pseudotsuga; species Pseudotsuga menziesii. Next base: position 102,842 of record LPNX010651135.1, on the reverse strand, counting down.
GGTGAAGCAAGTGTGGGAGGTAAGTCTAAATACAAAACCCCACCATTTCTCCTAACTTTTGAAATTTTCAACCATAATGTGCACAACTGTTTAGTAGACTCAGGGGCATCGGTCAATGTTATGCCACTTTCAGTCTACAAGAAGACAAATGGACAACCTAAACCATCTACCTGGTAGGTTATTCAGTTAGACAGAACAGTTGTGAAGGTAATTGGGGAAATGGAGGATGTTCTGATTCGATTATCTTCAAATGAAAATGTGTGTCAGTTCATCGATATTGTAGTAGCAAACATACCTAAGGCTTATGGACTTGTTTTGAGTCGGGATTGGTCAGCAAAGCTAAATGGATATGTTGCATCAGATTGATCACATATGTGGTTTCCTTATAAGGGAAGTCCCAATCAAATAAAAGTATTAAGAGAGCCCCACATGAAGCACAATGTTACTCAATTGAAAGGTAAGAATGAACCAGTGAATTCTGTGTTGGGAAATTATCTAATTGAGCTAGAACCGGGAAACTACCAAGCGGAAGAATCCAACAACATATCTGACACCCAGCCCGATCTCCTTCGATTTTCACGGGCTGATGAGATTGATTGTAAAGTAGTAGATTTAGTTTCAGATATAGTTTTTAATTCAAGACCAGTAGAATTAGATAATGGGTAGGCCTTTTTCAATTTGCAGTCAATCCTATCCCCTCAACTTACAAGTTGCCAGATTTACAGGGGTGGGCAGAGAACGGACCAGTTAGTGGTTTAGTTCTCAAACTTTATTTTTCTTGATTTTTATTTCTTGATTATCTTGTACATAAATAATCTGATTTGGTTGTTTATTTTTTATCTATTTTATTTTCTGTTTGTTTTTAGTTTAGATTTTGATTGATTTCAATAAAAGAAGCAAACTTTTGGTTGCATGGAGAGCACCAGAATTCTGGATTAACCAAAATCCTTGATTATAAGACTGTGTATTATTGATTTATCTGAAAGAATTCTTCTAGTTTAGCAGTTTTCCTAAATGGCTATGAACACATTGAAGTCCTACTTAATCCTTGTAAAATAACTCAGGATCAAAAGGTCTGGAATACTATTTCGAGCCTCCATCCATCTCACATTTAAAAATGTCTTAGGGGGTGACAGCAAAAGACCCATGGAAAGGAACAAGGGTAAACAGTATATTATATATAAATGATCCCATGCCAAGAATTGAAAGCCAAAAAGGAAAATAAGAGTCAAAAAATCTCCTAAGAAAGCAATATGTATCAAAACGAAGTACCGAACCATGTACAAAATTGTCGAAGTTCTTCTCCGTCCATGAGCTGAAAATTAAATAAATATCTCACACAAAAGGACACTATGGATAGAGGAGCCTGAATAAAAATTCAGAAAGAAAGGCATGCAGGAGGACTCAAAAAGGACAAAAAGGTCCAAAAGGCACAAAAGTGCAAAATGGCATGGGAACGAGGAACAAACGAATATTTATGTTTACCATATGCTACAATCCTGTGGTGTCCAAGCTAGGAGCTACCCAAAGATAGAGGTAAAAAAATGAAACTCATATTCTTGGCCTTAAAATAGTTATCTAGACTTTAATCATTGGTTTCCATTTTCCTAAATTGGACTATCATCAATGATTAAAAGTACATACATTTTCCATTTGAGAAATCCAGACATCTAGAAGAATTCAACATGTTGATTTTATCAGACAGTCTGTTACTTAAGGAAGAAATTGTCCATAGATCTGGGTTCACCAGGTAGTCGCCAATTGTTGCAGTTGCAACTAATTTCCCAAATTTCTAAAAAAATTTGGACCCTCCTTTTTATTTTATCTAGCCCAAGTTTGTTTAATCTTTTTAAACCTTTCTTCGAAGTCCATTTTTTTTCCGCTTGAGAAGTTGATTGTCGAAATTTTATTTATGTTTGAGTCGGGGCACTAGTTATCTATGCAGCCATCGTTTCAGAGGACAAATAGAGATCGGGCCGATGGACAGTTCTTACTTTCACTGATGTGTGGTTTTATTGGTTCAAACCTTTTGCTTTACGATGATCTATTTTTGTTTTCACTATCGAAAGTCTTTTGAAAAGTGAATCAAGGCAGTAGTTCTCTACGCAGTCGCCGTTGCGGAAGATAAAGAATGAACTTCCCGATGGATAGTCATGTTTTCACCAATGGGCTTGTATCTCCTTTGTGTTGTTTTTCAAAAATACTTTTACTTTTTTACTTTTGGCATTTTCTATTTTTTCACGGTCAGAGCATTAGTCTTTTGCGTTGCCACCGTTTCGGAAGGTAAACAGAGAATTTTCTGAAAAATAGTCTTTGTCCTCACCGATTCCGTGGTTTTTGTTTTTTGATGATTTGTTTTCACCATTAGAATGGTGTTGGCGATTGACTGGAGGACCAATCCTTGTGTTTCCAACACGGTGGCACCTTTGAACCTCTGATCGATGATGTTTTCTATTGCTGCGAAACCCTTAGTATATATGACTTCTGCCGTTGCGGCTCCTTAGTGAACCAACCGTCCGATATATAGTGCTTCCGCTCGTCGATATGAATTTTGTTTTTGCTCGATGCTTAATTAGTTCTGCTCGTCGAGAGGGTTTTTCCCGCCTTATGTGCTTTTACTCTATTTTATGATGGTGGAGTTGTTTTGTTGTGTTTGGTCGAGTCGAGGTTTTTTCCGAGATGAAGAGCGCAGTCAGGGTTCGTTGTTTTGAGGATTGGTGGTTACATTGCTATGATTCATTATTTCTTTAGAGGATTTCGATTTATTCCAGATGCTGCCTAGATTGAAATAAGGAGTGTGTTTTTTCAAGCTTGTGATTTTATCAAATTTCAAGATACGAACTTGCAGGATTTTCTTTGTATTATCATTTTTCTTTTCATGCATTAATATTGTTGATAGTTCAGTTTATGGGATGAATGTTTTGATACAGTTTGTGTTATTTTGTCAAATGCTAGTGGTCTAAGAATAGGCTGTGTTTATGACAGAATGATTGCTACTGCAAAGAGGATATGTCTAAAAGGGAGCTAGCAAGGAAGAAGGTGGTTGAAGTATGAAGAAGCAAAGATAGAGAAAAGAAGAAGAAAGTGGAGGTCTAAGCTCAACGGGATCTAAAAGGGACCAACGGATTACTTACCATAATCAATAGTAGTAGAGGCCCAGAATTGAGAAACGTTCACTGATAATCAAGCGGGGCCCTCTTTATAAAAGGTGCTATTAAATTTTAATTTAATGTAACGTATTGTACGACACTCACTAAAGGAAAAAATTGTGAGAATGAATGGTTGGGGAGGGAGCCCAAAAGGTCATAAGGGGCATCCCAAAGGTTTTGCTGTTTTCTATAAATATAGGAGAGTTAGATGTAATGAGGACTTTTTCCCAGATAGATTTGTGAGAGTATGTTGTAAGAAGAACTATTTCCTTTTGCAATAAAGAATTACAAGTTTCCTGTTGGAGAAAGCTTGGTGGAAGATTTCAAATGCTATGCTATGGATTTGTTGAATGTGAACTATTTCATTTTCAGCTTGCATCCG
>LPNX010651135.1:74823-99250 GCA_001517045.1 Pseudotsuga menziesii | reverse complement strand
ATGTTCTTGTTATGAATGCACTCTAGTTTATTCTATGAAATTTCCACTGTGAGTAATGAAGGCTTTTCATAAACAATGAGCTATCTTGTTGTTCATATATCTACTAATGTTCATGTGTTTTGAAATAAGCAATAGCTATCTGTGATTTTTTTTAATGCATGCGCAGAAACACATTACTCATTGATAAATGATAATCTTTCTCCCTAGGGATAGGTTAGATAGTTAGTTTAGTTTCTTGCTGTGTGTGATTTAGATGCGAGAGAGGTAAGACGAGAGGTAAGAACATGTGCATCACATTGCAACCGCTCCTCGTATTCTCTATCAATCTGCATTTTTTAGATAGGCACTTGCACATCATACTTAAACATAAAAAAATAAAATATACACGGTGGACCGGGCTGTAACCGGTAAAACCTTTATTTTTTTACTTGACCTATAGTAGCCGGACCATAAACCGGATGGATTCCCCATACCAAACATTAACGGTCTAGTTGGGAACGTTTACTAGGGATAATCCCTAACTATTGTCACTTGCGGTTTTCCAGGCCTCAACAGAAGGTTGACCATGGAGAAGAGACTAAAGAACATGAAGAGACATGACATGCAATGAAGGCTAGATGTTCAACAGCACATTCCTTACTCATTGATTCTAGAGCTTCCAATCATATGGTTGCATCCAAAGAATCATTCTCTTCCTTGCAGTCTTTTGATAGTCCTAGTATTCAGATGGGCAATAACAGTCAAATTCAAGCCAAAGGGAAGGGTTCTATCAATCTTGAACATGGAAAGTTCAAATATGTACTTTATGTTCCCTCCTTAGCTACAACGTTTTTATATGTATACCAAATGACTCATACTGGCTCTCCAAAGAGAGTGATATTTGGTCCTGAATCAGTGGAGATCACATATCTCTATACTGGGAACATCGTAGCAAAGGGTGTTGCGAATCATGCCTTCAATGCATATGAGTTCTCACACTTCATGCCATTTTCAGAACCAATGCACTCTCAGCAGCCACTTGAAAGGGAAGGTAAAAAAATTCCATCTACTTCTTTTGCAGTTTCCACTAGTATTACAGAACTAGCTGTATCAGTTTATGAGATTGAGATCCAGCTATATCAGTTTATGAGATTGAGATCCAATCCCTACTCCCAAGCGAGAAGCTAGGAAAATGACTGGAAATACATCTGACACTCAGAAGACAAAGAACCTTGTGCTATGTCATGCAATATTACCTCCTTCATAGAGATGCACCAAACTTACTGTGAGATGTTACATGGCAAGGGATGATTCGTTACATTGCCTTCAGAAGAATAGAGTGGATCATACACCTCTTCATCCAGAAAGAGGCAAAGGTTACATTCCTCCTTCCTTCCATCATCATTTTGGGAGAAGATGGAGAAGTCTGCATGTGAGGCCCCAGGATACATGTGCATAGAACATCATGCATGCTTCTTCGCTACATCACAGTTATTGCAGCAACATATTTTCAAGTTTTTCAAACTTGAATCCTGATTCTATCTGCTTAGTTAGAGGGGGGGATTTTTTCCCATGTGCTTTTTTCCCCAGCTCCTTGTGTTGAGCAGTTACTTTACTTGTTGTAATGGGTGACCTATGGTCTTAGTTACCAGGGCCCACAAATTTTCCAAGTTAGCATTCAGGGGGGGGTTTAGGATTATAATCCTCCCTTGTCCAATTTAGTCATTTATGTCTAAATCAGGAGTCATGTCTAAATCGGGATTCCTTTCAGTCTATTTTTAGTCACTAGCACCATTGGGTCCACTTTGCATAATTAGGGCACATGTACCAGTTACTAAAGTGTGGGGAACACTAATTGAGGCCAACTGTCACTAATTTCACTTGCATGCATCAATTTAGGAGCCTACTAGATCAATACCTACAAATTAGGAGCCACTAGGAGTGTTGATACCAACCTCCATTAGTTGAGTTCAGTTGGTGACTAATCAAGCTCAGTTAGGAGTCAGTTACATTCAGTTCTAGTCTATTACACTCAGTTCTACTTGGTTAGCACTAGGTTTGCATGGATGCATGCAGGTGAGACACATTTACTCACCTACCTCGGTCAGTTAGACTATTTCACACTGAATTAGACACTTGAGTTTGGATTTTGAACTCCGATAATGATTTAGACAAGGTCAATTAACCATTCAGTCAAATAGAGTCAAACCAATTTGAATTTCCTCACATGGATTTGAATTGCATGAGGCTATTTATCCATTATACTTCATTGTAATTAATAATCTAATTACTTTTAATTAATGAAATCATTCACAAGTGCAAGCCATTTTTGCATTGTTTCATTCTTCAATTACTCTGAGTAAATTGTGTGATCTATCTTGTGAGTTATGTGTTGGTCCACAGAACTATGTGCTTAATTTAATATATGCATTCTTCCAAACATCATGAGTACATAATATATATCATCAAATTACATAAAAACATAATAAAAATGTACATCATGGAGGTGCCTCATCAAAAAATCATGAAAGTGCTTATACCTCCAAGTAAGTATACCACCATTTGCCAAGTGCATACAAGCTTCAAGTGACCAATAAAATCTGATCCAATGACATAGGTGAGGATCCCATGTCCTATAATGATCTTCCAAAAGGATGTGATATGCATCAAAATATTCAGCCATGTATTCTTTCATCCAAGAAGTGAATGAAGAATCTCCACTAAAATTCGAACCAAATAATGAGCAAGAGAAACAAGGATATTTCAAATAACTCAAAGAAGTCTCACCCATACATCCATGAATGAGAGAATCATAAATATATAAAAAATTATGTGGCTGGCAACAAAATTGTTCTCCAATCATAAATATATTCACCCTAGTGTTGGATGAAGTTCCTCCAACATCAAATGAACCAAGTGTTGAGCAAGAAAAACAATGAGTAGCAACTCAAATGCATATCATAGGTCCATCCATGTAGATGTGAATCATCATAAAGTAACAAAGGATGCTGCTGCAAATGTGAATAAGAGTGTTCTCCAACCATGTCATCATAAAAAGTAAACCTAGGATTTCCATACTCCTCATGCCGCACCATCAAAATGAACCCTTTCACCCATACTTCATTGAGACTAATGTTGCAAAACCTGGAATTGGAGGATGTAGGAGAATGGACTAACTCACCCAAATGATCAAAAAGTGCAGAAGCTTCATCATGGGAAGGATCCATATGAGTAGTATCATGCAGCTCCTTCAAAATTTTGAAATCTTTGTCATAGATTGGTTCCAATGTAGAGGAATCATGCTCTTCTTTAAAAATTGCATAACCTTCATCAATAGACAATTCAAGTTCCTCTTCCACCACATCAAGTGTTTGGATCTCTTCAAGTTCATGTTCAAACAAATCAATCACATTCAAATTTCCACATTTCTCATGATCCACCATGTCATGATAATCCTCCAAACAATCTACCATTTGACAATCTGAAACATAGGAGGAAAAACAAGTGTCTTGCAACTTTTCAAGAAGTTGCTCATTTTGAATTGTGAGCTTATGAATAACTTCATTATTATTCAAGTATGATTCATGCAACCATTCACTAAGATCAATGACTTGTTTTCTATCAAAAATCAAAGACATGAAATTACCTTTGATGTTGCACATTTCTCTTTGAATCTTCTCCATGTCTTCAAGGAAGGATGGCTCCTCCAAGGAATTAACTCTCTAACAAGAATTTGATACCAATGCTTGAGTGTCATGGAGTATGCTAAGGGCCTCTTGTATCTGCTTTTCATTCATCTTTAAGGAACCTTCAATAAAATTAGGCTCTTGCAAATGAACCTCCTCATCCTCTTCCTTCTTGCTTGGACCAACTTCATGAAGCTCAAGTGGTGATGGGGAAGTTGATCTCGTTTCTTCTTCAACTGCTATAAGGTATTCATTTTCATGTTTAATAGAAGTTTGGATTGCAGAAACACTTTCAAAAGTGATCTCTATGTTTCCAACATAGAGGTGTGAGCACCCATAAGTAGGTACTCATTCATATTTCAAGCATCCATCATTAGATTCTCTTTGTTTCATTTCCAAGGTAGAATGTGTCTTGAAATTATCTTCAATATTTTCAATAGAAAATTATTCATACTCATGTTATGTGTCTTCATATTTTTTAGAGTCACCTAGGATTAAATTTCGATCCTCTTCATGTACTACTTCTTCTACTTCACCTATTTCAGAACTAGGTGGTTAATGGGTCTCCTCCTTTTGCTCCTTCAAGCAAGCTGATGCATTTTTCTCCTTAGTTTTCTTAAAATAAATATATTTTTTTCAACTTTGGATAGCCAAAAATTCAAATCCTTTCATAATATTCTTGTTCATGTCTTCAAATATAGGTTCCATCATTTTTATAAGCTCCTCACCATCATATGAGGTTCCCTTTTCATCCCTAGTCATAGTTTCCTCTTCAATAAAAGCACTTTTGGGTTTAAATATATAATGGTGGTCCCTAAATTATTGTCCTAATAAATATAAGACCACATCAGGTTCCAATATCATGCTCTTATACCACTGTAATTTCCCTTTTTGAAATTTTATTAAATGGACAATATTTCCACTTTTTCCCCAATTTCGACCTTAACTAATTTTGATGTCTAGACCTCCAACTTGACCCAAATGCTCCAAATTTTTATCAGAAGGTACATGAATGATATTAGAACTTAAATATGATTTTCAGGGATGTTTTATGAACCCCAAATTACTTCTGAAACTTTTTTAACGTTCTGTTCAAAGTAGGAATCTTTAGTAGCAAATTGGGGCTCCAATTCCCCCTGGGTAATTGTCAGAAATGGCTTCTCAAATGATCCCAAAGTCACTCGAATTTATGAACAGAGGCATGGAATGTGTGGGGGATATTTTTAAGGTATCATATGCATCATGGTTCATTTTATACTATATTTTATGACTCTTTCCCAAACAGCTCCCAAATCACAATTTCGACCCTTGGGGAAAATGCACCAAATCTTCTCCCAATGCAATTAAAATGAGTAAAATGGATTCCGATGCTTTAGTACTGAACATGAAACTTGTAATAAAAATTAATGACAGTAAATTCATCATAAATTTATCATATATACATTCTTCCATTCTAAATAATCAACATTATCATAGCATACATCAATGTAGTGGGGAAATGGTCATTGTTTACTCATTAATAATCAATTTTCCTTACAACCATTTGATATTTCAACCTGAGAATTTATAATAATGAATAAAATAGAATATTTATATTATTACAATCATTAATTTACAATTAAAATATCTCCCAATTCGAAATCATTAGCATTACAATGGTGCACAACAAGATAGTGGGGAAATGACACCATTTCTTCTCTGTATAACATTTTTACATGAAATACTTTGGAATTTAGACCTGAGAGTATTCTGAAATTGAAATACATGGAATTTAAATCATAACATAAAATAATCTATGATTATAATCTTCCCCAAAGAGATAAATACCTCACCCAAAGCACAATCCCTCCATGAGGAAGAATATACCATAAAAACTGGAAATGGTTGAGAGAAAGTGCTGCAATAGAAGAATACACAAGATGCCCTATATATTACACATGAAAATAATACTCCATTAAATCTCCATGAAATACCTGAGTGGAATCTCCAAACACCGACTTGGATGGGAATATTTCACCCTCGAAATTGGCTAAGGAAGAAAACTAGTCATCCACTAGCTCTCACATTTCACAAATGACAATTTCTCAAATTATCAAAATCCATTCTCTTGGTTTCTTCCTGTATTTTATAAACATCCTTAGCCTTATAAGTTTCCAAATCCATCCACAAACTCAAGCCAATTCGAATTAGGGTGTATTCTCATGATTTTCCATGTGTCCTCCCTTTCCTAGCCTTCCACCTTCCCCCAATTTGTGTAGGAACCCATTGAGCTTCCCCAAATCACATGAGAACTCTCTTGGACACTCTATTTCAACTTGACATGTCATATATGTCAAATTCCAGCCTTCAGATCTGATTTGTGTCATAGGTGTCATATCATCTTCATCATTGTTGTCATAGAGCTAGGGAATCTAGTCCAAGTGTCTCACTATCTCCAAAATGACTCTTCCTCTCCCATGTAAGTTAAATTTATTTCCAAATTTGACCTATGATGCATATGGCCAAGTGTATTATCCTTCTAACTCATCCAAGAACCTTTATGCTTCCCATGGATTCGAAATTGCAAGAGGAGGATGCCATGTGGCACAAAATTTCTAGCTTGTGTGGGCCCCATAGTCTCCATGTGTCTCCATGCTCCTTTGCCACTTCAATTTTCTCTTGTATTTATTTATTTAGCTCCTTTATTAAATATTTATGCCACTCTAATGTTCAAACATCATTCATTATCCCCCTTATTCCAAATCCCAAAGCTTCCACCCCCAACCTAGGAAACTAGTAATTTTCCTCCTTGGAAATTGTTTGACCCTTAGCATCAATTTGACCCACTGTAATGTCCCTTTTTGAAATTTTATTAAATGACCAATTTTTCCACTTTTTTCCCCAATTTCGAGCTTAACTAGTTTTGATGTATAGACCTCCAAATTGACCCAAATGCTCCCAAATTTTCCCAGAAGGTACATGACTGATATTAAAACTTAAATATTATGTTCAGGGATGTTTTATGACCCCCCAATTACTTCTACAAACTTGTTTAATGTTCTACTCAAAGTAAGAGTCTATACTAGCAAATTGGGGCTCCAATTCCTCCGGGTAATTGCCAGAAACAGCTTCTCAAATGGTCCCAAAGTCAATCAAATTTATGAAGAGAGGCATGGGATGTGTAAGGTACATTTTTAAAGTCTCATATTCATCATGATTCAGTTTATACAGGATTTTATTACTCTTTCCAAAACAGCTCCCAAATCACAATTTCGACCCTTGGGGAAAATGCACCAAATCTTCTCCCAATGCAATAAAAATGAGTAAAATGGATTCCAATGCTTAATTAATGAAAATGAGACTTTAAATACACATTAATTACAGTCCATTCATCATACATTTATCATATATATATTCCTCCATTCGAAATAAGAAGCATTACCATGGAATATATCAAAATAGAGTGGAAATGGTCATTGTTTGCTCATTAAAAGTCATTTTGACATACAAATCTTGGGTATTTCGACTTGAAAATTTATGAGAATGAATAAAATATCATATTTAACTAATTACCATAATAAATGGACAATTAAATTCTTTCCCAATTCTAAATCATCAGCATTATAATGGTTCACAACAAGATAGTGGAGAAATGCACTATTTCTTCATTGTTCAACATTTTTACATGAATGATTTTGGGTATTTCGACCTGATATTATTATGAAAATGAAATACATAGAATATAAATTATAACATAATATAATGGGAATTATAATCTTCCCCAAATATATCAATATCTCACCCGAAGCGCAATCCCTCCATGAGCAAGAATATGCAATAAAAACTGGAAATGGTTGAGAGAAAGTGTTGCAATAGAAGGAACCATGAGCTTCCCTGTAGATTACACCTGCAAATAAAAATCCATTAAATCTCCATAAAATACCTAAGTGTACTCTCCAAACACCAACTTCGATGGGAATCTTTCACCCTCAAAATTGGCCAAGGCAAGAAAACTAGTCATCAAATAGCTCTCACAGTACACAAATGACAATTTCTCAAATGAGAAAAATCCATTCTCTTGGTTGATTCCTATATTTTATAAACATACTTAGCCTTCTAAGGTTCCCAATCCATCCACAAAATCAATCCAATTCTAATTTGGGTGTGTGCTCATGATTTTCCATGTGTCCTCCCTTTCCTAGCCTTCCATCTTCCCCCAATTTGAGTAGGAACCCATTGAGCTTCCCAAACTCACATGAGAGCTATCTTGGATGCTATATTTTGACTTGAAATGTAATATATTTCATATTTCATCCTTCATATCTGATTTGTTCCATAGGTGTCATAGAATCTTCATCATTGTTGTCATAGAGCTAGGGAATCTAGTCCAAGTGTCTCACTAGCTCCAAAATGACTCTTCCTCTCCCATGTAAGTTACATTTATTCCAAAATTCGACCTATGATGCATATATACAAGTGTATTAGCCTTATAACTCATCCAAGAACCTTTATTCTTCCCATGGATTCGAAATTTCAAGAGGAGGATGCCATGTGGCACATAAGTTCTAGCTTGTGTGGGCCCCATAGTCTCCATGTGTCTCCATGCTCCATTGCCAATTCAATTTTATCTTGTATTTATTTATTTATATTCTTTATTAAATATTTATTCCATTCTAATGTTCAAACATCATTCATTTCCCCCCTTATTCCAAATCCCAAAGCTTCCACCCCCAACCTAGGAAACTAGTAATTTTCCTCCTTGGCAATTATTTGACCCTTAGCATCAATTTGACAAACTCTAATGAATATGGAAATTGTGATTAGTCCATTGTGACCCAATGAAAAATTTGGGACATGACAAAGTACTTATGTGGCTTGAAGGAAAATCAATTGAATATGTAGTTATCATTGGCGAAGAAGAAGGAGGATTATATAAAATCAAGGGACATTTAGAAACCACCTTTATTCATGAGATCACTAGCCTAAGTGAACTATCGCATAGGAGTCTTTCTCACATCAACTACAAAGCACTGCCCCATGTGAGAAAAGTAGTAACAGGTATACCAGATTTGAAGATTAATCATGAAGGCACATGCAAAGGATGTGCAAGAGGAAAGAATATCAAGAATCCATTTTCGAAGAGTGAAACAAATACTAAAGGTACGTTGGAATTAATTCTTTCAGATGTATATTGTCCAATCCCTCCACATTTTTGAGTGGTTGTGAACATTATGTTACATTTATTGATGACTATTCAAGAAAGACTTGGATATATTTCTTGAAAACAAAGGATGAAGTATTCAGAAAATTCAAGGAATTCAAAGCCATGATAAAGAATCGGTCAAAAAGGAGAATCAAGACACTTAGAACAGACAATGGTGGAAAATATACTTCAAAATAATTTGAAGCCTTTTGTAAAGAAGCTAGAATCAAGAGGGAACTAACCACTCCCTGCAATCCCCAACATAATGGTGTTGTGGAAAGAAAGAACAAGACCATTATGGAAGCAATGAAGACAATGATACATGATCAAGATCTTCCTATACATCTATGGGTTGAAGCAACAAGAAAAATTGTTTATGTACATAATAGATTATCTCATAGTGTCCTTGGATTCAAGACTCCTGAATAAATGTTCACAAAAAAGAATCCTGAAGTAAGCCATCTCAAAATATTTGGTTTTCCAGTATATATTCACATTCCAAAAGAAAAGAGAACCAAGTTGGACCCTTTCGGAAATTTTTTGGGTACTGTGAAGTCTCTAAATCCTTTAGAATATACATTCCAGGATTCCATCACATGGAGATCAGTAGGGATGTAACATTTGATGAAGAATCAACTCTCAAGAGATCGAGAAAGTGCCAGAATGAGGAAGTATATGAAGAAGATGTACCTCCCAGAAATGAAGAAGTTGCACCCTCCCCTGAAAATGAGACTTCAGAGGACCATGATATGCTAGAACCTCAAGAACCTCCTACTATGAATATATCACGAAAGATAAAACCTTCTTGGGTAAGAGAAATCATACAAGAAGTAGAGAAGAATGGAGCTCCAGAAGGCTCTACAAGAGTAAGCAAGAGATCAAATCCATTCTCTAGTTATGTAGCTTTGATTTGTGATCTTGCAGATCAAGAACCTACTAGTTATGAAGAAGTTGTACAGAAGAAATAATGGGTAGAAGCAATGATGGAAGAATACCAATAAATAATGAAGAATGATGTTTGGGATATAGTTCCCAAATGTGAAGGAAAGAGTGTGGTATATTCCAAGTGGATCTACAAGATAAAGCATGCAGCTAATGGAAGTATTGAGAAATACAAATCAAGGTTTGTGGCTAGAGAATTCTCTCAGAAAGAGGGAATTGATTATGAAGAGAAATGTGTGCCAGTAGCAAGGTACACTTCCATCAGAACCATCATGGCACTCACATCCATGATGAAGTGGAGTTTACATCAGATGGATGTACATAGAAGTGTGCATAGAACAACCACAAGGATTTGAAGTTGAAGACAAACGGACTCACGTATGTATGTTGAAGAAGGCTCTTATGTACTGAAGAAAGCTAGTAGAGCTTGGTATGGAAGGATAGATAGCTTCTTTACAAGATTTGGATTTACCAAAATTAAAGTCGACCCTAACCTTTACTTTAAGGTTATAGATGATGAACCTGCCATACTATTATTGTATGTGGATGACTTGTTTCTGACAAGAAATGAGAAACATATTGTAGAATGCAAGAAGAAGCTCATTGAAGAACTCGAGATGGAAGATATTGGATTGATGCACTATTTTCTAGGCTTGGAAGTATGGCAGAGGCCAGAAGGAATATTTCTCAACCAGGGAAAGTATGATGTGGAAATATTAAAAATATTTGATATGTTGGATTGTAAAGCCATGGCCATACCCATGGATACCAACCAGAAGGTGTTGTTAGATTAATCATCAGAGTTAGTGGATGTGACTCAGTACAGACAGATTATTGGGTTGTTGATGTATCTTACGAATACCAAGCCAGATATATTCTTTGATGTGAACACGTTGAATAAATATCTAGTTAAACCTAGATGTGTTCACCTCATAGCTGCAAATCATGTGATGAGGTACCTTAAAGGTATGATATACTTTGGACTATACTATGATGGAGATCATGACTACATATTGTATGGTTATACAGATGCATATTGGGATGGAAGTACCTCAGACGGGAAGAGAACCTCAGGAGGATGTTATTGTTTGGGATCCGCCATTATCTCATGGTTTAGTAGAAAGCAGTCTAGTGTTGCTCTCATCACGGCTGAAGCAAAGTATATAGCAGCTTGTTCTGCTAGTTGTGAATCCATATGGATTTGGAAGTTGAGGCCATGTTTGTTTTATCTGGAGCTGAATACCACAATGATTCTATGTGAAAACCAGAGTTATATAAAAATGATGGAGAACCCAGTGTTCCATGATAAATCGAAGCACATAGAAATCCAGTATTTTTATATACGGGACATGGTATAGAAGGGAGCTATAAATCTCCAATATGAGTACCGATGAGCAAGTTGTTGATGTGTTGACCAAGCCTCTGTCTTGAGTATATTTGAAAACTTTTGTGACAAGCTTGGTGTAGTCCGAAAAGACTTTCCTCGTACGAAGGAACAATGATGCTGATGCTAAAGACTTTCCTCATAAGGAGGAACAATGTTGATGATGCTAAAGACTTTCCTCATAGGGAGGAACAATGATGGTCATGTTACATACATTCCTCGCAAGGAGGAACAATGATTATATGGAACCTCCTTGAAAAGGGGGAGCAGGTTGATGATATGGACCCTCCTCAGAAAGGGGTAATAGGTTGATAATATGAACCCTCCTTGAAAAGAGGGAGCAGGTTGATGATGTGGACCCTCCTTGAAAGGGGGAGTACGTCAATGATGTTGCAGTGGGATTGTATCATCCCTGGAAATTATTCCTAAAGTGATCCATAGAGATTTGTCTCCGTGTTGTGTGAGGATTTCATCATCCTTGGACTTATGTCCTAAATGGATAGGGATTAATCATCCCATAATTGGATCTGTGGACTTTATGTCTTCGTGAAGCGTGAGGATCGCATCATCCTTGGACTTATGTCCTAAATTGATAGGAATTGATCATCCCATAATTGGATCCGCATACTTTATGTCTTTGTGGGGTGTGAGGATTGCATCATCGTTGGACTTATGTCCTAAATTGATAGGGATCGATCATCCTGCAATTGGATCCTCGAACTTTGTCTTCGTGAGGTGTGAGGATTGCATCGTCCTTGGAATTATGTCATAAATTTATAGGGATTGATCATCCCATAATTGGATCCACGTACTTATGTATTCGTGAGGCATGAGGATTGCATCATCCTTGGACTTATGTCCTAAAATGATAGGGATTGACCATCCTGTAAGTGATTCAGGATTGCATCGTCCTTAGACCTCTGTCCAAAAGTGATAGGGATTGATCATCAAGTAATTGGATCATGTTTGTTGCAGGTTATGTTGTTGTTGAAGATGATGTTGTTGATCGAAAGATAAAGTATAGTTGCAAATGATGATGTTGATTGAAATATCAAGTCTGGTTGCAGATGATGATGTTGATCGAGAGATCGAGTGCTGCAAAGGATATAGCGATCGAATGTTGAAAAGGATGTAGCGATCGAGTGTTGAAAAGGATCTAGCAATCAAGTGCTGCAAAGGATCGAGTGATCGAGTGTTGTAGAGGATTGAGTGATCGAGTGTTGCAGAAGATGAAGATTAAAGATGAAGACTCAGTGTTGTAGAAGATGATGTTCCAGTTTTGAATATGTTGAAGATGTTCAGTAACTGTTCTAGTTGTTGATGATTGTTGAAAACTTCCAATGACATATATATTTATCACCTTGATGTTGTTGCAGATTCTCTCTCTCCTTGCTCCTACATTTGATGTTGTTGTTTTCAGTAGATTACTCTTCTCGTTCAAAGAATATTCTAAATGTATTTACTTATGTAACCTATGGGAGATGTTTTATTCCTCCATCCTGATGTTACTATTGTATTTGGTCATCATAGAGTCATGAGGTAAAACCTTTGTTGTAAGTCAAGTTAATAGAACCCTCTTGAATATAATATAATATTGTTTTGTGACTTCCTAGGTGAAGTCGGCCCAATAAGTTTGTTGGGGCTGACTTGTTAGGAAAAAATTCAAGTGTAAGAAAGAGTATAAATAGAGAAGGTGTGTTTCTTATTTGAACACACACACTCACTTGTGTATAGCACATAGGATAGAGAGAGAGAGACATATTTGTAAGGAGAAAGAGCACATGCTTGGGGTTTTATCTTTGTACTTTTGATACATCTATATAGAGGAAGTTTTGTTGGGTTTTCTTCCCCTTGAGAGTTTCCTAAGATAAATTTGTGTCTATCGTGTGATTGTGTTTCTTTAAGTGATCCTGCATATGCTATTGTTGTGAAATTGAATTGAATACTAATGATATCTAGCTAAGCGTATGGAATCTTAACACAAATATGGAATTGGCCTCTCATGTGTCCAATATATTCCCCTATTGCTAAGTATTGTGCAAAATATTATGTCACTTATTCATTATATGTTTAGGGTTGCTCAGATTGAATGCCCTCGATTTTGTTATATGAAGTTATCTTGTTACCATTTGTGTATTAGTTGCCTTCAAATATGGAATATGTAACAAAGAATAAAATGTGAATAAGCTTGGTCTCAAAACTTGACATTTGGTGTTGATATTGTGACTGAAAGTTTGGACTTGATCCTTAACCTTCTAATATGATATTCACTTGGGACTTCGAAGAAAATGCTACTAGATTTTGTGAGCTTCCAACAATGCCTCTTTTCGAATTTTTTTATAAATGTGCTACCAGATCAAAATTCCGGCATAGTCAATTATAGTACTAATAGTAAATATAATAAAAATTATTTTGAGAAAACAATTTCTATTGAACCCCACAAATTCCCTCATACCTCCAACTTTGTGTATTGTTTGGCAATGTGTTATTGTGTTAGTCTATCATTAATTCAACAATGTGCAACCCTTCAAAAACCAAAAGTAATTTGAGAAAGAAAGCAAGGACTAATTGAATTAAATCTACAAATACAAAATGAAGAAATATGAAAATAATGGCCTCTTAAATGCTCAATGATTCATTCCCCAAGCAGTTGGAAGATGAATGGACACTCCAAATCACTCGTTAGATATACTAAAGATCAAAATGTTTTCCTGGAGGACATTATGGCCTCCTAGGTCAACGATTTATCATAACTATGACAACAATAACCGTGGGATAATTTCATGGTAAAACCATATTTACTTAGGTTGTCCATGTAATGATGACATATCATGTAATGGTGTAGTTCATGTAACAATGCTAGTTATGTTGTTGATATTGTATATATTAATGTATCCTTGAGAGGCATTGTAAGATAATTTTTATTTAAGGCCTGCGTTGAGAAGATTGTAATATTTACCTCTAAGCAATAAGAATACCGATATCTTGCCCCATGGATGTTTCTTTGACTTCTTGTAAATATTTTACCATGTAAATTATATATATTTTTTAATATGATTGTGTTCTCATGTTTTCCCATTGTGTTATTCTCTACAAATTCTCTTCGTGGGCTCAGTTTTCCACAATAAGTGCTATCAAAGCGAGGTTGATGAAGAGTGAGTCGTCATTCTATGGAGAGAGGATGCAAAGTTTAAAGAGTGATCCACCATTCATGAGAAAAGAAAAGGTTATGCATAGGTAGCTCAACCAACCTACAAAACTGTGTGTAATGTGCAATGAAGGAGGAATTGTAGTAATGTGATGTTGCGCCAAGGAAGAATGGTGGAAGAAATAACTTGACTTATTGGTTAAGGCCCAATCCCTATGGTAGTATAGCCACAATCTAGTATGGTTGGAAATCCTAACCCTTGATCCCGCTCGTGCATGAAACCCTAATTTCTTACTCCACCATTGCTTGTTGCTCCCACATGGACTCTTTCCCATTCATATTTGCATAGTCGTACATCATGGCATCACCTCCCTTCACACCGACATTTTGGAGCATCAAAAACCTCTTCCTTTGTTCAAAAACCTATACAAATCTATGATGTGGTAGATGGAAGCATGCTAGGGTACACCAACTACGCGCTCACCACATTGTTAAATCCCAACTTTCAAATGGGTTTCTATCCTAACCCACTCATTAAGGAATAATATCCGTGGTATTAAAGCCAAACTGTGGTGAGGTGGGGGTGCAATGCCCAAGCAGTGGAGCTGTCCATTTGGGAGTGCATAGTCCACACCTATTCATACACTCTCGCTGACGAGGAGAAGGTGAGTGTAAACCCTTAGTGGGAAAAGGTGGCAAATGAAGGAATGGTTGGCATTCCAGAGCACATTTTTTGAATGCATGGTAGACATGATCTCAATACCATTCGGTTGTGTTTGGTAGATGATGTTATTTTTAGTATTGTTGGATGGGAAACAACAACAAGGTTATGGAGCATAATGGAGAGCCTTTACATGATGAAATCTGTGACAAATTAAATCTATTTGAAAAAGGCAATTGTTTAGTTTAAAAATGAAAAATGTAGCAAAATTGTTGATGGTCTTAATGTTTTCAATACTCTTATGTGCCAATTAAATAGTATGGATGAAAAAAACGAAGAAGAAGAAAATCCTGTCATGTTATTATGTCCATTACCTGAAGCTTGGAACCACTTAGTCACTTATATTAGCCTTAGAAAAATAGAAACTCTTGATTGTGATACAGTTGTGGGATCCTTATTATCTGAGGAGGTGCGGAAGAAATCCAATATAGAAACCTTCACACCATAAGCAATGGTGGCTAGGGATAGATCCAGAAAAAGAAGGGCGAATTCAAGAGGTACATTAAGATGTAAGTTGAAAGGCAAAAAGGATAAGCAAAAATCTTAGTACTGCAACAAATCGAGGCTTCTCAAGAAATATTGTTGAAAGAGGCAAGAATCCAAGGATGGCTCCACAAAGTAATTAAATCTAGTAAACACAAGTTCAGGTATGGTTGATGAAGTTCTTTTTTTCATTTTATTTCTCTATTATTTTTAGAATAGAAATCGCTATATTTACTTAGAAGTTTTTGCCAAAAATAGCCCAAAGGATAGTTTCGCTAATTTGACCATTTCCACCAAGTCTTGCACAATTTCTGGCCATTATTATCGTCCTCTATTCTAAAATGAGTAAAGAGGGGAGAGAAAGGAAAGATACCAATGTCTCACTTGAAATCATTTTAATCATAATTAAAAATAAAAATTCAAAAGGATGTATGGTTAAAATTCATGTACTATATAAAATGTGTTTGTAATGTGATGAATGATGATATTACGAGTGTTGTATGAAGATATATGATGGTGACGACAATTATCATCATCTACATAGACCAACTTTGGTCTATTGGACCTTAAGAATAGAGAATTAAATAATTTGTTAAAATATATTTTGTAATGGTAGAAAAGGCTAGGAGAAAAAAATGCCCATATGCTACAATATTTGCAAGATACAACATTCATTATCACGAGCAACCAAAAAAGTGGAGAATGTTGAAAATAGTCTGCATACATCGACAACATCAAAAAAATATGAAGCACAAGCTAACCATATCATTATAGATTCTACATATGAAAATAACTTACGGTGTTTTAAAACATAATTAAGAAAGCAAAGGTCTATCTTATAGAAAACATTAATGATCTATAACGTTCCCAAATTTTTCTATGGACTTAGTATATCTTTGGCATACGTCACTTAGTCAAATTTCATTAAGAATTATTAAGGTGGTGGCAAAGGTTAAAAATTTGCCTAGGTATTATGTCCATGTGTTATAATTGAAGATTAATTGGACTAAGGTGGGCCACATGAAGAAGGAAAATTCCCAATTTGAATTGCTAATGAAAAAATAATAATTGGGAATGATTGGCCAAATTAAGCACAAGTTTATTTTTCAAGGTGTAGTCTAAATATTCTACATTTTCAACATTTTCCTAGCATATTTTCTATCTTATTTTGTTCGGAGTCTGGTTGGAAATATTTAAAAAATATTAGATTCACATATATTAGATATAAAAAATGCATAATTTGGGTGCCATAGGGGTATTCAAGGGTGTTGAATCTATTTATAGATTCAAATATACAGTTTAAACACTTCCAAATTTTGATTTTACCAAAAAAAAATTACCAAATTCCATCAAAAACCTACCATAAAGTTGAAACCGTAGAATAAATAGACTACTTAATTTTTCAAAGGTTGGTCCAAAATTGAGAAAAAAATAATCATTTGAATTATAATGGGTAAAAGGAGCGCCCAAGGAGTTGTTTAGGAAGGATAAGGATGTGGAAAAACTTAGTGGGTAAAAGTGGGTAAAATTGGTCACTAAATATTAGGAGATGATAAGAAAGTGGACATATTCCACATTTGACTTAATGGTAAATTCCTAACAAGGAAAATGGTGGACAAGCTAGGAAGTGGTGGACCTAACCTATTTTGACCAAGGAATCTCATAAATATTGGAAGGAAAGGTTGTTATGGAGGTTGAGTGCTCCTTTGTTGAGAAGTAAAGAAGTGTGGAAATATTCAAAGTGCTAAGTGGGTGGTTTTGGGCCTCCTAAGGTATTGGTCCTTAGTATTGTGAAAGTGGACAAGATTGAGGAAGTGGTTAGGATACTTGGTTTTCTCTCACCCAAGGTAATGTCCCATGATATTGAGGAAACTTACAGGAATAAAAGAGCATGGTGACACACTTTTGGGAGGCTTTCTATGGTGTTGAAGAAATTGTATTGGATTGGATTGGCAATTCTTAGCTTGGGTGATGCTCCCATTGCTTACCAAGAGGGTGATGGGCCCCTCATTCCATTGAATAAAGGAGTGGAGTACTCATATCCATTCACATAGGTTATTTCAGGTTTTCTACAGGCCATGGTAGTCATCAAGTATCTTGGTGGAGAAGCATACTCCCATTTTGGCTTACAACTACTCATAAGGCGTTTCCAGTATGTCTTTGGGTTTAAAGAGTTAGTATAGGAACTCTATTGGATTATATGGATATATAATTCCATCCCTTATGTATTGAACTCTCTGATGTTCTTCTATAATAATAAAAAAACCCATCTTTGTTCTACAGAAAATCATTTTTGTATTTCCATGTTAATGAACCTTTGCTCAATGTGTGTTAATTATGACTAGTTTTTGTAATTCGCTTCAAAAATTTCCTTATTATTATTTATTTGAAAATATGAATCCATATTTGGAAATTATATAGAAAATTGGATCAAACCCCACTTTCGTATCTTAAATTTGACCCCCTTTTACCCAATTTGAATCGAGTTGAAAACAAGGAAATTGCATAGTCTTGAATTAGGAAATATCACATATGAAGATCCAATTGACCAAATAGACCTATGTAATGTTTTACATGAATTATTACTGTATTCCCTATCATAAAAAAGACTAGAGACATGTTCCAGAACCCTTCCCTAGGTTCCATATCCTCCTGCCTTCCTTGAAATCAATTTTTAGTGTCTTTCTTATCTCTTTGAGCTAGTGTGCCTATTCCTTTTTCCATTCTTGGGTTATGTACACTACAATTGTATCAGACCATGGTAATCTATACCTTTGCATTGTGACCATAAATTGAATAAGAGAAATAAAATTGCAGCCATGGGACTCATTCCAATTGAAGATGTTTGTTTTGAGGAAGAGGTGAACTATGTTGGATACTTTCAATTTTCAAGAGATGAATATGGTTACTTTTGTGACCAGACATATGGTGGAGACAATGAACTCAATCTTCCCATGATATTTTTTGAGGAAAAAGAAAGAGTATCTGCAACAGGAAAAAAGGTGCAAATGTTGCTTGACTATCATCGAGGATATCTAGCATGAGGTAAGGAGTTTTGTGCATCTATTTATTTCAAAGAATATTTTTATTCCATGCATGGATTTTGGCCCCAAGGAGTAGATGAGAAATTTTTTTAGGAAAACCAATCATCCATTGAATTTATCTCTTCTAATTACTTCCAAAATTATCAAAACTCCAAGGAATCTTATCTTTCCAAGAAGGCAGTGCATCTACAATCAGTGACCATACTCTGAAGAAGCATGAGTACAGTAAAAATAAACCATCAAATTAACATGAACCATGTGGTTCTGCTAGCCAATGCATTGAGAACTTCGAGCGTAAATAAGAAGACACTAAGCAAAGGTATGAAAATAAGTTTGATTTAAGTAGCAACCATGTTTTCTTACATCAACATGAGGTACACTCATTTTGTTGTAATCGGAATGATGTTGTGGAATATTCTAATTCTATGGATGAGTTATGTGTTGTGGATGAATGCCACAAGAAATCTGATTTTCCATTTCATCCATTAGAGAATGAGAATATCACACTTGTAGTAGAAGAAGTAGAACAACAATCAACATCCAAGTCGATACTTGAGATTCATTATGAAGTTGATCAGATAGAGGAAGACATGATACAAAGGTATGATCACATTAGATTACAATATTCCCTTATGTCATCATGAGGTTTCATGCATTTCCAGGGAGAATTTTGGTATTGGCATAGTGGAATCTCTTGGCATTGAGGCTCATTTTGGGATAACAGTTACTCCCGGAGAGGAGATTGGTATGATGGACTGTTTTGATGATAAGATTCAAGATTCTAGTGTTGAGGATGATGGTAGTGAGAGGTATGGATTGTTGGATGTGATTCAACATGATTCTCATATGATGGATGAGCTCACATGTGACATCACACATTATGTTGTCAAACAGACATGGACTGACTTGGAGAGACTACTCCCAATCACTGAAAAAAGGATACTACAAGTTATATCTAGAACCGAAGGTGCACATAGATTCATGGAGAATATCACTGGGAGAATTTAGTTGGAGGAGAGATAGAGTGATATTGTTGATAAAGTATCTAGCTTTGAACTCTGCATCATCAAAAGAGAGTTGGAAGAAATGAAGGATGACTACTTGTAATTGTTCATGGATAGAGACACGACTCTCAAATTTGTTGAAGAAAAAGCAACAATAGAAGGAGAGAAACTTCATGTGGATTTGGGAGATTCACTTTCCTGTCTTAGGACCACTAGTGATGTGATGTGTTTGGCTTATTACACACACATTTCATTGGAGGAGCCTCATGCACAAGGTGATCATGAGGAGTGTTTAGTGATGCAAGTGCTTGACAGTAGTAGTGATATGAAGATTAATTGCAGGGAACTTGTTTCACACTTAAAGTATCATGAGATTTCTCTATACAAGGAAGACTCATCTATCGAGGATGTACCTGAGTGTATCCCACTTGGGCCATATTGTAGCAGTGAGAATTGTCCATCTATGGATATATGCATTTTAGATATGAGGACTCCTAGAGGTGACAAGACATCTTATGATTCCATTGACATATCTCACATTGCACAGTTAGTTAAACAACAACCTATGCATATTTGGCCACCATTTGATTCCATTCATCCACATATGGATTGGGTGGATGATTACATGGAACACATGGAGATACCTTGTAGAAATAGTTGTGCTCATGATATGTGGTAGGAAGTTGCACAAGCAATTTCCATGAGGAGATTGGCATACAACATGTTGATGCATTTTCCTTGCAAAAGGAAGAACTCATCTTGCCTCTATGGAGGAAAGTCACATTTTTGGATGAGGTACAAATGTACATTCTTGTTGGACTAGCCAAAAATGGAGACCATGCATATATTATTTCAGTTGATGATATTTATAGAGAGTTGTAGTTGTTTGGCCTTCCTTCACTCCTATGACTTAAGGATGTGAAAGGAAATTTTGATTTGATGGAGGTACCATTTATATTGATTCTTCATGAGAAGCAAGAGACACATGTGTATGCTTCTCAATTTGATTTTGATCACTTGGAAACACCTTTGTTCCTCCTTTGGTATGGTGAGTAGCAGTGGAATCTACTTGCACCACTTTATACTTCTCTCATGCACAATAGTGCAGTGGATTTCCACTTGAGCACTTTGAGTGGGACAAGTGATAGCATTGCGAGCCATGAGATTGGAGTTTTGTTTGCACATGTGGAGTTTCACATCTTGTTGGATAGGCTTGCAGAGTTGATGATTTGCATTGGGAGTGGAAAAATTCCATTTGGTGGATGGATCCTGGCATACCATGGAGTGACAAATTTTCATAAGAAGCAGTGATGATGGATGGTATGCAACAAAGTCCATGGTATCCATGCATTGATGGTTTGTTTTAGAAACCATTGATGTTTGGGAGGATGCATGTAAGACAATGGGATGCAGGAATTCCTTGGAAAGATGGGTTGTTTTGTATGTTGCTCATGATTTTTCGAGTACAGTACAAGAAATGGGATCCTAGCATGGATTTTTTTGAGCTTAGTTGGAGTAGTAGTTTGGTTGTTGGCTTGAGAGAGCAATCCAACCTTCATTTGCATAAGTCTATGTATGCAAAGCAGTGGTTCAGTTTCATATGTAGGAAACCATTTGATGGATGGACTCAGTAATCTCATGCTTGGTGGTCTTTGAGTCTTTAAAATACTCTCTTTGTTTATAGTATGCATGGAAGAGGTGGATGTAGAAGGAACCTTACATTCCTCAAGATCGTTTGGGACCCTAGGATCATTTTGGGACTCAGTCGTTTCAGCTGGGTTAGTGGAAGGATAGTTGGTTGGATGTTGTTACCTTGAGAGGATGATTATGATCAAAGTGGTTAAACAATATCATGGAGGACCCTCTCATATTTTAGTTGGGGTGTTTAGAGACACGGTTGTTGTGTACATTTCCAACAGTAGTTTTGAAATGATAGATCCATTAACTGAGTAGTTGCGGTGTAGGGGTTTCATTCTTAATGGACACAGTCAGGATTTTTCCTATGTCATGCTTTGGGTATAATATAATTCACTTCCTTTCAGTTGGTATGGATTCATGACCCTTGGTGGGATTCAGTCTTGGTGTACAGAGTTGGTGACTTGGTTCATTAGATATGGCATCCAGTCATCAATATGGAAAGAGGCATAAAATACATGAGCATAGTTGGGATGGAGATGTATTGTTGGTCCTTCGATTAAACTTCTTAAGGACAAGAAATATTAGGAGGGGAGGACTTGCAATGTTCCCAAATTTCTCTATGGACTTAGTAAAGCTTTGGCCTAAGTTACTTAGTCATTTTTCATGAAGAATTATTACGATGGTGGACAAGGTTGAAATTTTTCCTAGGTATTATGTCCACATGTTATAATTGAAGATTAATTTGACTAAGGTGGGACACATGAAGAATAAAAATTCCCAATTCAAATTGCTAAGGGAAAAATAATAATCGGGAATTATTGGCCAACTTATGCACAAGTTTATTTTTCAAAGGTTGGTCCAAAATTGAGAAAAAATAATTATTTGAATTATAATGGGTCAAAGGAGCACCCAAGGAGATGGTTAGGAAGGATAAGGTTGTGGACAAACTTAGTGGATAAAAATTGAAAAACGTGTTTCCTAAATATTAGGATATGATAAGAAAGTGGACATATTCCACTTTTGACTTAGTGGTAAATTCCTTAAAACAAGGAAAGTGGTGGATCTAACCTCTTTTGACCAAGGAATATCATTACTCTTAGAGGGAAAGGTTTTCAGGGAGGTTGAGGGATCCCTTGTGGAGAAATAACAAAGCGTGGAAATATTCAAAGCACTAAGTGGGTGCCTTTTGGATGAGTGGTTTTGAGACTCCCAAGGTAACCCCTAGTATTGTGAAAGTGGACAAGATTGAGGAAGTGGTTAGGAGACTTGGTTTTCTCTAACCCAAGGTATTGGACCATGGTATTGTTTCAAACTAAAAGCATAAAATAGCAGGGTGGTTTACTTGTGGGGGGTTTCATATGGTGTTGAAGACATTGTATTGGATTGCAATGGCAATTATTGGCTTGGTTGATGCTCCTCGTGCTTACCAAGAGGGTGATGAGCCCCTAATTCCATTGAATCAAGGAGTGGACTAATAAGTTCCATTCATAGATTTTATTGCATGTTTTCTATAGGTCGTTGTAGTCATCAAGTAGCTTGATGGAGAAGCGTACTCCCATTTTGGCTTACAGTTACTCATAGGGTGTTTTCGGTGAGTCTTTGGGTTTAGAGAGTTGGGAAATATATTGGCTCATATGGTTGTATCATTACATCCATGATGTATTGCACTATTTTATGTTATATGATAATAAACAACTCATCTCTGTTTTGCAAAGAATGTTTTTTGTATTTCTATGTTAATGAACATTTGCCCAATGTGTGTTAATTCTGACTAGTTTTTGTAATTCGCCTTCAAAAGTACCTTATGATTATCTATTTGAAATTATGAAGACATATTTGGAAATTTGTCATAAAATTGGTTCAGAGCCCACTTTCATATCTGAAATTCAACCCCCTTTGACCTGATTTGAATCGAGTTGAAAACAAGGTAATTACGTAGTCCAGAATTGGAAAATCTCACTTTCGGAGATCCAATTGACCAAATAGACCTCTACAGTTTTTTGTAGGCATTATTAATGTAGAACCTGAGACAACAAAGACCAAATACCTATTCCATAACCCTTCCCTAAGTTTCAGATCCTCCTGCCTGTCTGGAAATCAAGTTTTAGTGCCTTTCTTATATCTTTGAGCTAGTGTGCCTATTCCTTTTTCCTTTCTTGGCTTAGGTACACTACATGATATTTGTTATTCTATTTTCTAAATATTGACTTTCTCCCTTCAAGGTTCTTTGGCTTCTAGTTTTATCTGTCCAAGCCACTTTAAATTTTATCCTCATCCTCAAAATCTTATTGCCATCCTCTTTCTCAATCACACAAAAGCCATATCCTTAATCTAAATTGAAAAAATCTCATAATAATAATATTAAAATTATATTTATTCATATGTTTGTTATTTCTCCCTGTTTTTATCATTTTATGCTTAAAATATCAAACGAGAATTTAGATGAAAATGACTTAACTCGCCATTCTTCTCGATTTCTCGTTTTAGTGAATACAACTTATTTTCCGTCACAATTCGTCTTGTAGTGATTATAAGGATATTGAACATGTAGAATATTTCTCTCATGACACATTATACAACCTGACGAGAACTCTATACTCACAACGGGAACTCTATCCCTAAAAGTCCATTTTTTGTGTCAAAAACACCAAAATCAACCTTCAAAATGAAAAGTGATGTTACCAGTATCACTCTTTTTTGTTTCAAGGTTAAAAATACAACCATTTCCTTAAAAATTCATATTGTTGCTAGCAGTAGCCTTAAAATCAACCCTTGGATATAAAATAATGCTACTAGTCGCACATTGGTTTTTCAAAGGCTAAAATTATAACTTGTTTGAAAGAATGGACTTAACAATTAGTATTACTAGTAGAAAAATCTTTAAATCGATCTCTAAATCAAAAACTGGCCATCACTTTCCCCTCCCCATTTTTTTAAATCAAACATTTATATATATATATATATATATATATAATTAATAAACAACCAATTTTTTATTTTAAAGAAAATATCAAAATTGTGAAATATTTATTAAGAAAAAATTATTAAATCTTAGAAAACATATTAAAAATTATAAAAATCAAATAAAAACATAAAATTAAAAAAAATTAAAAATTAAAAACAAAACTATTAAAAATTTAAAAAAAGATACAAAAACATTAAGAACAAAAAATATAAATAAATAAATAAAACTTGACCTAACCGACCACCCTCTTC
>LPNX010651135.1:60277-74758 GCA_001517045.1 Pseudotsuga menziesii | reverse complement strand
CCCCCCTCCTCTCTTCTCTCGTTGACCCTCTCGACCCTCCCTCACCCCCTGTGGGTGCCCATAGAGCCACAACTCAATGTTGGGAATCAATTTGTGGCTTAATGGGCACCACGGGGAGGCTCCACTGCACACTCATTGAGCCACGACTCGATGTCAGGCATTGACCCACGAGCCACAAATAGATGTCGGGCATCAACCCACGAACCACAACTTGATGTTGGGCATCGAGTTGTGGCTCAATGGGCGCCACAGGGGGCTTCCTCGCACGCCCAGCGAGCCATGACATGGGAGTGTAGGAGGGGGGGGAGGGGGAGTGGAGGGTCATGGGGTTGGGTGGCGAGTGAGGCTAAGGGGTGGGTGTGAGGGGAGGAGGGTAGGAGAAGCGGGTGGGCAGGTAGGTTAGGTTTTTTAGTTTTTTTTCTTTTTCTTTTTATTTATAATTTAAACTTCTAAATTTGATTTTTTTTTTTTATTTTCAAGTTTTTACTTTTTATTTTACTTTTTATTTTTTAAATCCGATTTTTAAGAAAATTCAAATAAAATTTTAGTTTTTTTAAATAAAAAAATTGTTTTTAATTAAAAAATTCAGAATTTTTAATATTTTTTTAATAAAAAAATTCCTTTTAAGAAAAAATTATCGCTTTATCGTATATAAAAAAAATTAATATTTTTAGTTTATATTATTTTCTCTTTTTTCTTTTTTTAAATTGTTGTCTTCTTTTTGTTCAATTATTAATACATAATTTCAAAGCAAAATTTGTTAATTTTGTTTATATTTAAAAATTAGTATTTTTTATGTGATTAAAAAAATTCAGTTGACAAGTTTCCAAAAAATTATAAATAATCCCTGAAAAAAATGGTTTGCCACCTGTAGCACCATTTTTCAATTTGGGTGTAAAAATAGTCACTAAAATGCAATCTCTAAAAAAAGGAGAACTTTTTAGAGTTCTCGTCATGTTGTATGATGCGTTTCATGCTTTTGGATGGAAATGATATTGCCCTTCTTTTTTTCCAATTTGTCATCTTTTGTTGTCTTTGATGGAGATGGTTTGGCCTCTTACTAACCTCCTTGACTTTTGTTATATCTTGATTTCACTTGAAACAATTATCATATGTTGATTTTTGTACCTAGGAGGTGTTCCCCTAGTGACTTTGTGCCTAAGTCACTAACAGGGGGAAAAGTAACATGACCCTTGCATTAATTTCATGTGATATGAAATTAATTTCACTTTATGAGATGTAAAGTGACTTTTTAAATATTTAATGACGAGTTGAGTGAAATTAATTAATTAGGCAGAAAAAATTGAATTCATCTCATCCATTGATTTTCTATCTCAAGATCCAAAGTGGACCCTTGGATCATGTGACCTTTCAACTACCCTCATGAGACAAACAAAAAGGAAAAGGGAAAATCGAAGAGGTATCAAAATTTCCATGAGTTTTGGAGAGGTTGGTTTCTTGAGAAGAGGAGGAGGAGTAAACTAAGAGAGAGAGAAGGGAGGTGACTTGCACGAATGCCAAGACACCTATAGCATTACACCAACACGAAAATCACGGTGAAGAACAACACCATGATTTCCTATACTGTTGGCATGATTTTCGAGGAGCAGGCAACCTTAATGAGTAGTTCATTCAACACAATCTTATAGTTGATTGGCATGAATTCCAAGGATGATAAGGCACAAAATTCAAGGGCATTAAATGTTGAATTTATTGGTCATTAAAACCGAGGAAGAAGACTAAACAAGGCACAAATTGTGAGGAGGTATTATGACTGTGAGAAGCAATATGTACAGTGTTGGTTAGGGCTTGAATTTCGAGACTATTGGTGCACAAAAAAAATGAGGCATTTTTAGCACTATTTTCTAGGAAAAGAATTAGTCTTCTATGGCTCAGATAAATGATGTCTTCATTTTTTATTTTGATTGTTGTATATTTCATTAAATAAAATATATAAAATAACTCTATCTCATAGGTTTTATCCATTGGGGTTTTTCCTGGGAAATTTTCCCAAAAACTACTAAGTCTGAAATTTTATGTGTGTGGCTCAATTTATATTTCTGCTCATAAGAATTTATTAAATTTCTCCATGTGTTTCTAGTTTTGGGTTGTTTATGAGTTAAAATTTATTTGTAGTATTCATGCTGAATGGATTGGGCATTAAACAATGATTAGTGTGTTGAGGCCTGGAAAATCGCAGGCGACAAAAGAAAGGGATTCTCCCCAATAAACGTTTCCAACTAGCCCGTTACTGTTTGGTATGGGAAATCCGTCCGGTTTGCGGTCTAGCTACCGTAGGTCAAGTAACTAAAATAAAGGGTTTTACCGGTTACGACCCGGTCCACCGTGTATCTTTTTAGTCTTTTTAGTTTTAAGTATGAGATGCAAGTGCCTA
Organism: Pseudotsuga menziesii; assembly: GCA_001517045.1. Lineage (NCBI taxonomy): Eukaryota > Viridiplantae > Streptophyta > Pinopsida > Pinales > Pinaceae > Pseudotsuga > Pseudotsuga menziesii. The sequence continues at coordinate 72,363 of LPNX010651135.1, read as the reverse complement.
TCTAAAATGCAAATTGATAGAGAATACGAGGAGCGGTCACAATGTGATGCGCAGGTTCTTACCTCTCATCTTAACTCTCTCGTATTTAAATCACACACATCAAGAAAACTAAAACTAGCTAACTAAACTATCCCTAGGGAGCGATATTATCATTTAATGAGTAATGTATTATTGTTCATGCATTAAGAAAAATCACAGGTAGCTTTTCTTTATTTCAAAACACATAAACATGAATAAATGGATGAACAACAAGATATCTCATTGTTTATGAAAAGCATTCATTACTCATAGTGGAAATTCCATAAAATAAACTAGAGAACATTCATACAAGAACATAGGTTCAACAAGTTATAACGATCTCACAGTTAATGGACAACAGCTGAAAATGAAATAGCTCCCCTTCAACAAATCCATTGCACAGCATTTGAACATTCCACCAAGCTTTCTCCAACATGCAAATTGTAATTATCTATTGCAAAAGGAAATAGTTCTTCTTACAACATGTCTTCACAAATCTAACTGGAAAAAAGTCCTTTATTCCCTCTAACTTTCCTATTTTTATACAAAAACAACAAAACCTTTGGGTTTCCCCACGTGGTGACCTTTAGGCTCCCTCAACCGTTTAATCTCACAGTTTTGTCATTTTGTGAGTACTCATGACTCATACAAACGTTACATTTCAGATTTATGATTTAAGAGCATTTTTATGAAAAGGGACCAGCTTGGTAACTGCCGAACTTTTCCAAGCCTGGGCCTCTGCCTCTATTTATTTTGCTCAGTAATCCGTTGGTCTCTTGCTAGATCCTATTGAGCTTAGACCGTACTTTCTTCTTCTTTTCTCTATTTCTGATTCTTCATTTTTCTTTTCTTCAGTTAGCTCCCTTCTGCTTTGTCCTTTAGATACGTCTTCTCTACAGCAACAATCACCCTATCATGAATAACCAGTCATTAGATCACTTAGCGTTTGAAAAAGTAACATGAATTGCGTCAATACATGCATTCTGTGAGATGAAATATAAACAAAATAAAGCATGAAAAGACAAGATAAAGACAACCCTGCAAGCTGAGCCTGAAAATTCTCTAAACCCACTGTCTAAACTAAAACACAAGTCTGAAAAATAGAATTTAACTCAATCCGGGCCACCTCTGGACCAATCTGACATCCTCCAATGAAAGCATGCAAAAGGACAAAGTAACCACCACTCCTCAATACACCAAAACCCCCAAACTGCACTCTTCATCACAGAAAGACCTTGACTCGACCAGCACCCATGGGAAACTCCGCCATCCCATCAAATAGAGTAACAACACAACAAAACGACGGGAAAACCCTACTGACAATCGGAAGCCAAAAACACTAAGCATCAGGTAGAAATCCACTTAAAAGCCGCAACGGCGGGTAGCATAAAGGCTACGGGTTCCGTGACAAGAATAACGCCGGTGATCGAAGTCTCTGAGCACTGCGCGTTGGATGATTAGTCCTCTAAGTTTCCGCAATGGCGGAATTCACATGGACTAAGGGTTCCGCAGCAATAGAAAATATCGGCAAAAAATCAGAACAAACCATCGGCGAACAGAAAAGTTGTATGGCGAATGGTTAGTCCGCTCAGGAGCTGCAACGACAGACTTCCAACAAACAACGAGCTTCGCAAGACTATTAAGTCTATCACCACTAGAAAGACTAAATACTAAAGCATTGGGCGAAAAACTCCTAGTCGGTGAAAGGAACGACATAAACGTTGGGTGGTTAGTGCATTATGGAGCCGATGTTGCGGAAGACAAAACAACTACGACTTCTGCTTTCAAATGAAAACTGCAGTGATCGAAAGTTTCAATGACTAAACCCTGGCGATGATGAGCTCAATGCAACCACCATGTCGGTGACACAAGAGACTAACCCTCTGATCAAAGATTAAAAACACTCCGATATAGAAAACAAAACATCGAAAAGCAAATGGTTTAAGCAGTAAAGCCATGGAAACAACAAGACTAAGAATTATCCGTCGGCAAATTCATTATCTATCCTCCGAAACGGCAGGCTGCAAAGAGGACTAGTGCCCTGAATCACTCATCAATAGACTTTCGAAAGCGATCAGGAACATCATTTAAACAGGAAAAATCATCGAAAACGCTAAGTGTTCAGAAAATCTTACGGTTGTGTAGCGGTCAAAAAGGTTTGTCTCATTTCCAAAATAGCGGCATCATAGAGATCAAAAAAAACCCCGACTCAATTTTTAACCAACCTTCGACAGCGATAAAACCAAACCATCAAAAAGCAAATATTAAGTTCCACAGTTAAAAGCATCGGCAGACAAAAAATAGCTTTTCGAAAAGAAGAGAAACAGTTCACCTCAATTCACTTCAAAAAAATCCAAATTTGTAGCAGAGAAAAATAGAGTCTTGGGATTCAAACAACTTCATGCAAGATAAAATCAAAGGAGGATCCAAAATATTTTAGAAATTTGGGAAAAAAGTTGCAGCTACAACAATTGGCGACTACCTGGTGAACCCAGATCTCTAGACAAATTTTTCCTTAAGTAGCAAATTGTTTAACAATAAAAACCAACATGTTGAATTCTTCCAGATGTATGGATTTCCCAAATGGAAAATATATGTACTTTTAATCATTGATGATAGTCCAATTTAGGAAAATGGAAACGAAGACTTCAAAGTCAAGATAACTCTTTCGAGGCCAAGGATATGAGTTTCATTTTTTTACCTCTATCTTCGAGTAGCTTCCAGCTTAGACACCACAGGATTGTAACATATGGTAAACAGAAATATTCATTTGTTCCTCATTCCCATGCCATTTTGCACTTTTTCGTGCTTTTGGACTTTTGTCCTTTTTTGAGTCCTCCTGCATGCCTTTCTTTCTGAATTTTTTATATTCAGGCTCCTCTATCCATAGTGTCCTTTTGTGTGAGAGATATATTTGATTTTCAGCTCACGGACAGAGAAGAACTTTGGCAATTTTGTACTCATATGATTTAGTACTTTGTTTGATACATATTGCTTTCTTAGGAGTTTTGACTCTTATTAGCCTTTTGGGTTTCAATTCTTGGCATGGAATCATTTATATATAATATATTGTTTACCCTGCTTCCTTTCCATGTGTCTTTCACTGTCACCCACTAGGACATTTTTAAGTGTGAGATGGATGGAGCCTTGAAATAGTATTCCAGACCTTTTAATCTTGAGTTATTTTATAGGGATTAAGCAGGACTTCAATGTGTTCATAGCCATTTAGGAAAACTGCTAAACTAGAAGAAATTCTATCAAATAAAACAATAATACACGGTCTTATAATCAGAAATTTAGTTTATCCAGAACTCGGATGTTCTCCATGCAACCAAAATTTTGCTTCCTTTTATTGAAATCAAACAAAATCTAACAAAAATAAACAAAAATGAAATAAATCAAAGTAAACAACCAAATCAAATTATTTATGTACAAAACAAGAAACAAAAATCAGGAAAAATAAGGTTTGAGAACTAAACCTATAAATATTCCAATTTGTAGGTCGAGGGGCCAAGTTTTGCTACAATCTGAAAAGGGCCTACCCATAATTGTTGAAACTTTGTGTGTTTCCCTTTTTCATCATGCGGGTGATCCCACTTAAGAACCAGGTCTCCCACTTCAAATTCCCTTTTTCCAGCTTTATGCTTATCAAACCACCGCTTTACTACTTCCTGTTGATGCTTAAAATGTTCTTTGGCTTTGGATCTAGACTCTTCCACCTTCAAAAGATTATAGATTCTAATTTGCAATATTTCATTATATGTGCCTCTAGACTCTTGAGCTATTATGGAAGAGGGTAGCATAATGTTGGGAGGCAGAATGGCTTATTTTCCATAAACAAGGGTATACGATGACACGCCTAAGGAATTCTTAGGTGTGATTCTATCAACCCAAAGATCATTTGGTAATGTTGAATGCCAACTTCTCTGGTTTTCTATCACAGTCTTTTTTAAGATTCTAATTAGATTCTTGTTTGTAGATTCTGCCAAACCATTTCCTTGTGGATAATAGTTCGCAGAATAATGCAAATTAATTCCCTTTTCATGAGCAAATGCAGCTAACCTAATAGAGGAAAAATAAGTAGCATTATCAAAAACTAGGGAAATTGGAACCCCAAACCTGGTCATAATATGATCTTGCAAGAAGTCCATGACCGCGTCTTCATTCACTTTATGTAACGGAATGGCTTCGACCCATCTAGTGAAGTAGTCAGTTGCCGTCAAGATGTATTTGTGTTGCAAGGAAGAATTTGGTTTTATCTCTCCAATGATATCAATTCCCCATTTCTCGAATGGCTCTGTTATCATCACCGGCTTCAAAGGTCCTGCCCCTTTGGCTTGTCTTCCTCCACACCTCTGGCAGATATCGCACTTTCTGATATGGGCATGTGCATCCTTGAACAGTGTGGGCCAATAGTATCCAGCTCTAAGAATTTTATGGGCTATTGTATCTCCCAAAAAATGCCCTCCAGCAAGCCCATCATGTAACTCTTTCATGACCTTCTTCGCATCTTCTTTCTCTAAGCATCTAAGAAGAACTCCATCATAATTTTTCCTAAATAATATTCCTTCAATGATCTGATATGAAGCTGATTTGAGGCGCAATGCTCTTCTTTGCTTAGAAATCCAATGTTATGGCAACAATCCTTCCTGAAGGTAATGCACAAGGTCTCGATACCAGGAATCTGGAGCTGTGAAAAGAGGACATACATCCATCAGATGTAACTCAGCTTCATTTTCCCAATTGTTTTCTTCATTGTTTTTACCTTCAGCCATTAGTTTGCATAGTTCGTGCCCTTTAATTATAGATGTTGGTTTGAATTCAAGGTCATATTCTTGTAAAGTTGTCACCCAGTTGCCTCTTCTTTCTCCCAATTCCTTTTGTATGAAAAGAGACCTCACAGCTGGGTGTGGAACTATTACCTTGGTCTGGTTCTTAAGTATGTATGGCTTAAATTGTTTTACTGCATTGAAGACTGCATAAGTTGTTTATCCACAGCTGGGTAATTCAATTCAGCCCCCTCCAGACCAGTGCTCATAAATGATATGGTGTACTCATCTCCCCCATCTTCCTTCTGAGTAAGCACCGCTGCCAACAAATCATCAGACGCGAAAGTGTACAAAATAAAATCTTTTTCGAAATATGGACTTTTAAGGGATGGAGCATGAGCAATAGATGTCTTTATTTTGCTGAATGCATTCTTCTCTACATTAGTCCACTTGAATTGTACACTTTGTTTCACCATCTGCTGCAAAGGTTTAAAAATTTGAGCGAAATCTGGTACAAACCTTCGCACGAAATTAATCGTCCCCATGAAGGATTGCATACCTTTCTTATTATGGGGTAAAGGGATATGTTCAATTGCCTTGGTCCTTTCTGGGTCTATGGAGATCCCTTTTTTAGAAATGACGTGACCCAGTAGCTTTCCTTCTATAACCGCAAACACACACTTCTTGGGATTTAGCGAGATACCATATTTTCGGCAACGCTCGAAAAAAAATTTAGATGGAATGCGTGTTCTTCTCTTTTCTTTGAAAATATTGTGATATCATCGAGATATACCACAACACTATGGCCAATCATACCACGGAAAGATATATCCATAGCCCTTTGGAAATTCTCTCCAGCATTTATGAGTCCAAAAGGCATCCTTCCGTATGCAAAAGTTCCCCACCTTGTTCTGAATGTAGTCTTAAGTCTGTCTTCTTCAGCTACCAACACTTGATTGTAGCCAGAGAATCCATCTAACAATGAAAATAACTCGAAACTCGAGACCATCTGTAATATCTGTTCCATGGGTGGGACTGGATAGTTGTCTTTATCCGAAGTGCGATTTAGGTTCCTGAAATCCACACATAGCCTAATTTCTCCAGATTTCTTCCTTACTGGTACCAGGTTCGAAACCCATTCTGAGTGTCTGACTTTGAATATAATCCTAGCATCCAATAATTTCTTTACTTCAGTCTGAATTAAAGGCTCCAGTTTTGGATGCATTTTTCTTAAAGGCTATTGATAAGGCTTGACTCTGTATCTAATAAGGATGACATGCTAAATAATCTTGGTGTCATATGTTTTCAGATCTTCATATGTCCAAGCAAAAACATCTTTGTACTATTTGAACAAACTGATGAACTTATTTCTTTCACCTGGGGAGCAACACTTTCCCAAATTCACATATTTGGGCTCAACTTGAGTTCCTAAATTTATCAGCTCAAGTTGTAAAGACGAGCTATGAGTCTTGACATTTGCTAGTATTCTGAATTTATTGTTTAGATCAAACATTCGCTCTAAATTCCTGACTCCTTTAGGAATAAAATTGTCAAATTTTAGCTCAGCCTGATGTTCTTCATCATCAATGATTGTCCCTTTGAAAGTCTCATCATTTGTCAAAGATTCCAAAATCTGTTGATCATCATCAAAAACTCGTAAATTTGTAATCATGTCTGGAACCGAAGGCCTGAAAAGTAATTCAATAGAACACATGTTATTAGAGGGTACAGGCCTTGCAGCTGAGGTAGATAACAAGTCAGCTGCTGCATTCTTTAGTCTAGGAATTGATACAATATTAAATGCATAAAAACTTTTAATCAAATCCCACACTTCATTTTGATAAGCTTTTAAATGAGGTGAAATGCAATGTATCTAATTTCGAATCTATTTTACAATTATTTCAAAATCCCCATACACTTTCAGATTTTCTACTTTTAATTCAATTGCTTTTCTTAGTCCTTGAACTAATGCTTCATATTCGGTTGTGTTATTGGTACATTCAAACTCTAATCTACATGAAAGAAAGTGTTTATTCTTCTTTGGATCAATCAGGACATAGCTGGCTCCTTATCCTTCTAATGTCTTAGATCCGTCAAAAAAAAGTGTCTAAAAAATATCTACTTTTACTGTACATGAGTCAAAATCTACATCTAAAGCTAAGTCTACTATTTTACAATCAATTTCATCAGCCTATGAAAACCAAAGGAGATCAGGCTGGGTGTCTAATGTACCGTAGGATTCTTCCGTTTGGTAGTTTCCCGGATCTAACTAAATGAAGTAATTCCCCAATACAGAATTCACTAGTTCATTCTTACCCTCCAACTGAGTGACATTGTGTTTCATGTGGGGCTCTCTTAATACTTTAATTTGATTCGGACTTCCCTTATAGGGTAACCACAAATGTGACCAGTCTGATGCAAAATATCCATTCAGCTTTGCCGACCAATCCCTACTCAAGACAAGTCCATAAGCCTCAGGTATGTCTGCTACTACAATATCAATGAATTGACATACCTTTTCATTTGAAGATAAGCGAATGAGAACATCCTCCATTTCCCAAACTACTCTCACATTGGTCCTGTCTAGCTGAATAACCTGCCAAGTAGATGATTTAGGTTGCCCATTTATCCTCTTGCAGACAGAAAGTGGCATGACATTTACTGATGCCCCTGAGCCCACTAAACAATTGTGTATGTTATGGTTGAAAATTTCAAAAGTCAAGAGAAATGGTGGAGTTTTGCAATTAGGCTTACCTCCCACACTTGCTTCACCAATTTCCTCTTCTTCTGGTTGATTGTCAGTGGGAAGCTTTTCCTCAGGTATCTCAAGTGCTTTCAACAATCTTTCTTTCTGCTGAGGCATATTACACATTTCAAATAGTGAAATATTTTCCTTTACCTTTTTTATATCCTCCACAATGTCATAATCCATCTTATGTTCTGTGAGATTCGTTTTTACATTATTGATCTTCTCTTCAATGGGCTTAGTAGGCATGTTGATCTGCTTTGGATTTTGACTGGTAATGGTAAACTCAGGAATTTTATCAGCTATGGCGTTCTTCTTATTTTCTTTACATTTTCCTGAAGTCTCTTAATTTTTGAGATTATTAACATGTCTTCTTTTATCATCCCTTGGCTTCTTGTTGTCACATTTGCTTCTGATATGTCCTCATGTCTCAAATCACTTTCCTCTTTGGTATCAAACATCGAGACATAGTCCCATAAAACCATGGCATCATCCTCTTGCTTTTCTGTCGATTTGTTATCATTTTCTTCCTCATCATTTGCCTCTGTTAGTTTTGAGTCCAGCAGTTGATTCATCACTAATGTCATTGAATTTATCCATTGAGGAAAAAAAAATTCAGGATGGGGCTACTGGTGAAATGTGCAAAAGTTATCCATACCAACCTCCGTTAGGTTCATTGATGCAGGACTGCGTGGAGGAGTTTTAAACTGATTATTATCCTCTCTTCTCTTGTAGTATGACTTATAAGATTTCTGAGCTTCCTTTTCCTTTTCCAAATCTATTATTCTGTTGGAAAGCTTCTGCATCATCTTTAACATTCCCTCAAAATCATGTGACTGCTCCTCTTTAGGATTAGTAAATAATAAGGCTTTCTTACCCAAAGTTTTTTCTCCTGACTGTTGAGGATAATCTTCTATGATCTCTTTTTCAACTTCTACTCTCTCCGCTTCTTCATAAGTCTCTGATAACGTAGGTTTGACTTGCAACTTGGAAAACATGGCCAAGTCAAGCCCTAAAGCTGAAGTATAATATTCAATCAGAACTTTATCAGAGGGCTTATCAGCTGTAGAAACATTCTTAAGATAAGCAGAAAACCTTTGAGTAAAACTATGCACCTTTTCTTTTCTTTCTTTCTTCAAAGTGCATAAACCTTTCATTAGTGCTGCATGGGTTTTCTGGGCTGCATATTTATTTCTGAATATTCTTTCAAAAGTATCCCAGTCTTGGATTGAGTTTGCAGGCAGAGCAAAATACCATGAAGCTGCTGCTCCTTTCAAGGTATGTGGAAAAAGTCTGCAGACTACATCTTCGTGTTCTCCAGCCCTCAAACCTTCTATGGCCAAGTAGAAACTTTTCAAATGATCATCTACTAAAATCTTCTCACTTGGGTCAAACTTGGGCAGCATTTTCTCAAAAGCCTAAGGTAAGTCATGCAAAGGAGGTGTTAGCTTCAAAGGAGACCTAGCTTTCCAAGCAGGTGGTGGATTTGGTGGGTTGGGTGGCTGATTTGCGTTTGTGCCTGCCATGAGTCTGGGTGGAGAGTGAGGTGGTGAATGAACAGGAGTATGAACAAGTGACCCATAGGGTGTATCTAGGCCCACTTGATTCAAAGGATGAACAACTTCCTACAAAGCTGTTTCTACCAATTCTTCCAAATCTCCAACCAATACTGAGTCTTCCAATATAGGACGGTCTTTCTTCTTATATTCTCTTCCGGGTAAGTCAGGGATAATCGATAATCCTCCAATTTTCTTCACATAATCCCTGGTATGTCTTCTCAAATCATTAACAACTTCATTATCAACATAATACAAGTGTTCTTTCCACTTCTCTTCAAGAATCGGATTGGGAAATAAACTGCTTTCAAAACTATCACTAGTGGAGTAATTTCGAGGAAATGGGTTTCCTCAGCCAGCCATGCACTGGCGGCCCTCCTTCTAGCACCAAAAACTGTTGAGGCTCGGAAAATCGCAGGTGACAACAGCAAGGGATTCTGCCCAGTAAACGTTCCCAACTAGCCCGTTATTGTTTGGTATGGGGAATCCATCCTGTTTGCGGTCCAGCTACCGTACGTCAAGTAACCAAAATAAAGGGTTTTACCAGTTACTCCCCAATCCACCGTGTATCTTTTTAGTCTTTTTATTTTTAAGTATGAGATGCAAGTGCCTATCTAAAATGCAGATTGATAGAGAATACGAGGAGCAGTCACATTGTGATGTGCAGTGTTGGGCTCTGATCTATAGGTGTGACTCAGAACTTATATTTAAATCAATCCGAGTCAGTAAACTTCGAGACACATCCAGGTTTTAGGACTTAGAGGCTAAACTTATCTGGAATTTAGCTAACTGTGAATTAAATCTACTGACAGATGAAAATAATACTGCAACTTACAGGCACAAAATCCTCTTACAAGGGTGATTTCATTGTTTCTTTTTAAGCACACAGTATTTGATTTAGGAAAGCAAAAAGGACTGAGATTGAAAAACAATTTTTAAATAATAAATCTAAACCTAGGCTACAGACTACAAGGTTCTACCAGCGCTGAATGAACAAATACCAATTAATTTCTCTTACAAGACAATGTTCATAATTTGTAAATGTCTTTTACCATTTCACTATCGAATAAACAACATTGAATAATACACAGAGGTCGTGGTCTGAACCATTGATATCCTCAGCATTTAACCAGTAAAGAACAGCCTTTATCCAATATTTCCAGTGATATACAGCACGATAGAAATTGTAATTTAAACCATGAAATGAAAGAACAGAGCAGTAGTGAAATCGATCAGAAACTTAATTAAATTTATCCTGCAATGATAGACTAGAAATTATAGGGTTTAACACATACCAACAGCACGATTTAATTAACTTGCATCAACAGGAAATCGCTGCAATCATCAAATCGCTACACCGGCAATGTAAAAGTGTGAGAACTCAACGATGGGAGCCCTCCAAAGCCTTGCTCCACACACAGTAAAATATTTACAGTACTAAAAATTGATATGCATTCACCATAAATTGTTTACACAGCAAAGAAACCACGCAGTTCAGAAGCACAACTAGAAATGCTACAATTCTGCAATCTAATTAATGAAAATAGCTAACGAGATCCTTATCAAAATCGTGAGACTCCACAAAATCAGATATGTTCCTTCTTTTGTGCTGGATGTAGAACAGGTGGCCGCCCTTGACTGAAGTTGACTCGACATCTGTACAGGCCACATCACCTAACTGTTGAATGTTCATCCATCTGTGGACATCAAGGATCCATTCTCTATCTTCCATTTCCCTCCTAGCTGTCCTGCAAATGCTCAATCTTGGATTTAATATGGGAAGTTAGTACATCCCGTAGTCTAAGTAAAAATTCTAGTTAAAATGCTTAAAAAGTCTAAAAACTCAATTTATTAGCAAGCAATGACATTATACCTCTTTAACCAAGGTTTATGGATTATCTTTAAAGCTTTCTACTCAATATGGATGTTTTATGAAGGAAATGAAAGATATCTAAGAGGCAAAAAGGGTCAAAAACGGTTCCCAACACGCAGGTTCTTACCTCTCGTCTTAACTCTCTCACATCTAAATCACACACAGCAAGAAAACTAAAACTAGCTAACTAAACTGTCCCTAGGGAGCGAGATTATCATTTAATGAGTAATGTATTACTGTTCATGCATTAAGAAAAATCACAGGTAGTTGTTCTTTATTTCAAAACACATAAACATGAATAGATAGATGAACAACAAGATAGCTCATTGTTTATGAAAAGCATTCATTACTCATAGTGGAACTTCCATAAAATAAACTAGAGAACATTCATACAAGAACATAGGTTCAACAAGTTAGAACAATCTCACAGTTAATGGACAACAGCTAAAAACGAAATAGTTCCCCTTCAACAAATCCATTGCACAGCATTTGAACATTCCACCAAGCTTTCTCCAATAGGCAAATTATAATTATTTATTGCAAAAGGAAATAGTTCTTCTTACAACATGTCTTCACAAATCTAACTGGGAAAAAGTCCTTTATTCCCTCTAACTTTCCTATATTTATACAAAAACAACAAAACCTTTGGGTTGCCCCACCTGTTGCTAGGGTTTTAGCCCTAGCTTGTACGAATGAGTACCTACTAAGGACAATGGATTCCTTAGTAGCAGTTCAATGAAATGTAAATTAAAAGCTATAACTGAAATAAAAAACTAAATCTAAACAAGTTCATTAAGTAAAACAGTAAAAAGTAAACAGTAATTTTGTATTAATCTGACCTTCAATGTGAAGGTTGGTGAACCCCTTTGCGGTGATCCGAGTCGGTAGCTCCGAGCTTCAAGCTGCTTCTTCTCTTTCTCCAATCGTGGAAATGGGCCAAAAGGGGCTCTCACGGTGAAAGTAGCTCAATGGTGAGCTAGGGTTTCACGAGCAATTTTAGCAGAGGCGGGATACTTGTGATTGTGGATATGAAATGAGGGGTCTCCATCACTTATTTATAGTTGGAAACCATGCGGTTTTAGGGTTAGGGTTTCAGCTGTTTAGGGTTTTTTTTTCTCATTTCC
>LPNX010651135.1:14504-60034 GCA_001517045.1 Pseudotsuga menziesii | reverse complement strand
AGCTGTTGTATCAAAGTGACAGCGGTCATATTTGCAATGGTACACTGATCTGGAACTGAACTGGGTGCTCAAGGAAACATGGAACTGGATGGCTTCCGAATACAATCTCCAACGCAGCCCGGACATCCACGGGAACATATAGCTGGTCGTTCTGAAGTGACTCACCAATGTGCTAGAGTCCGAGGAGATCCGGGGTCTTCGACAAATAATGGAATGGATATACATCCTGCGCGATTCTCAACGATGCGATTAAGGTGCTGAAGTCAAGCATGTGAGAAACAACTATTCGGAGAGGCAATGATGACTCCTCCCAAAATGGTCCGTAGGCACTCACCACAGATGGTGATGGGTCCAAGGCGCAGGGGCCTCTAGGTCTATCCTCTGGAATAGAGGGGCTGTCGTCGACAGAGGGAGACCTGCAACTATCAAGGCAATGATGTTTCCTTGACAGGAGCGCGAGGTGAAAAACCGAAATGTGATAGTACTGATGGCAGGGTTGATAAACTGGGGTAAATAACTGGGCAAGTAGAGTGGGTGGACTCAAACTTCCTTTGTTCAGAGTATGATGGCGGGGATGATCGGGCAGCACATGAAACTGATTGGTGGTAAAGGGATCATAGTTGTATGGGATCTGAGGGTGAATGGGCTGAGGGAGACTCAAGCTGTGGTAAAATGGTAAGAGACTGCAGAATACTCTGAACAAAGGCGACCTTAGTGGTGGTGCTGCTGAGAGGATCGATCATAGCGCCAAGAGGCGCGGGGGGACTTCTTCATGGGTTGGGGAACTAGAAGAAGTGTGGATATAAAATTGTACTGTCATGTGGATTTTACGAGCCCATGACAGTTCATGCTCGTGGTTGCTTTCAATTTTAAGGAGTCTGAAAGCAAATAAGAAGACTCTGAAGTTATTGAATGGTACTGTCGTGTGGATTTTACGAGCCCGGGACAGTACATGCTCGTGGTTGCTTTCAATTTTAAGGAGTTTGAAAGCAAATAAGAAGACTCTGAAGTAGTAGAATGGTACTGTCATGTGGATTTTACGAGCCCATGACAGTTCATGCTCGTGGTTGCTTTCAATTTTAAGGAGTCTGAAAGCAAATAAGAAGACTCTGAATTAATGGGCAGGCAAGGAGGAAGTGTTCGATCAAGGAACATTTATGATGACCAGGACTGAGGGTGGGGGGGGAACGCTGGTGGGCCTCCTTGCGGGGTGAATGAATGGTGGCAAAATAACGAAACATTTGCAATATGACAGGAGTGGATGGCTCATGTAAAAATGTGAAATAATCTGATGACGGCCAACGTGGCGCGCAAATTGATGCGGCAAGGTGTAGGGACGCACTGTTGAAATTATACCAAGTGAGAGCGAGAAATGATCTCAAGCATCATCACGAGCTCGGAAAAATGAATCCAGCGATCTAAAAAGTGTTAAAAACGGAGAACGGCCGAAGTGGCGCGCAAACCGAGGTGCCTATTGGTATCAAAAAAATGGGCAAAAAATGGTGTAGTACAAAATAACGCAACGAGGTGACCATTGTGATGGTTTCGTCGTGCTGATTCCAATGGTGGAAACGGTTCTGAAAACGTACTCCGTCTGGGTGCAGAATCGCCAAACAAGAGAAAAGTCAATGGACTATAAATGGGAAGTGGGCCCAAGGACAAGTGTCATTTGTACTATTTGCCTTTGACTCGTGATCGCAGTGGACCAGAGCTGAGGTGTCATTTTTGGACGATCCGACTGGCCGTTTTCAAATTCGGGAGAAACAGGTATTCTGTTAAACTCATACCTGCATTGTTTTTGGGTTTGGGGGGGGGGGTAGTGGGTCCCAGGGGATGATTTGTACGGTCCACGTGGGTGGACCGCGGGTTTGGGAGTTAAAACCGCGGTCTCAAACCGCGGGTTTAGGCCAGGACAGTCGCGGTTCGGGACCGTGAGTTTTGGCTTGACAGCCGCGGTCGGAGGCCGCGGCTGTAGGCCTGACAGCCGCGGTCTAACACCGCAGTTGTAAGCTTGACAGCCGCGGTCGGAGACCGCGGCTGTAGGCCGGACAGCCGTGGTCGGAGGCCGAGCTGTTCCGGTTTTTTGGCTGAAAGGGAAAGTTGATTATTTTGGGATGAGTCTGATGAGACTTCATTGTGTGATTGACAGGATGCCACAGGTACTATGGAGGGAGCGAGAGGTTCCGGACGAGATAGTGACAGTGGTTCAAGAGGATCGTCGGGTGCGGTCACTGTTAGGACTCTTCAGACTGTTGAAGTTCGCAGAGGTTCCTATGATGCAGTCAGCAGGATTGTTGCTGAACCGGTTGGTCGGATTCTGGGAGCCAGACGCATTGGCGTTTCGAGTGCAGGGAGAGAGGGTGGACCTCACCCTCAGTGATGTTTATTTCTTGACGGGGTTGCCCTGCCTGGGGAGGGTAGCAGATACTCAGTCATGGGTGTCTGCGGACCTGGATATGGATGATATGGTGGAGCGGTTGTGTCGGCCGGAGGCTCGAGTGCATCGGAATGCACTCCTGGTGAGGGATCTACGGGAGCCAGCAGTACAGGCGATGGCAGCATGTGTGGTTCGTATTTTTGGGTCCCAGTCACCTGAGAAGGTGTCTGGGGGTCAGATGCAGCTCGTGGAGCATGTACTGGCCGGGACCTATTTTGCGTGGGGCCAGATGTTCCTGACCTGCGTGCAGCGACAGCTGACCGCAGCGAAGGAATCTGGTAAGGGATTTTGTTATGGTTCATTTTTGTGTGCCTTCTTCATGGAGAGGGTCCCCACACTGCGGCCACGAGTGCCGGTTAGAGCAGGAGGCTTAAGGGAGCCTCAGATGGTACGGTGGGGAGAGATGATGCGTCGCCGTGGTGGCGGGGACGTAGGGTGATACTTCACGCAGGAGTTGTATTTGCAGTGGCTCCAGCTACCACTGACGCTGGAGGACTACCCATACAGGGATATGGACTTCACAGGAGATCCGGATGCTCCACGGCCACCAAGACAGGCATGGGGGCCAGACGGTATGTATGGTTTTGGTTGTTTTGTCTAGTTTTATGTATATGATATATTGTGGATATATGGTAACTGACAAAATGGTGTTTTGCAGATGTGGGCCTAAGGCCACCGCCAGGACATGTGGCGCGCAGAGGGACTGTGGCCATTCCCGCTTTGCTTGGGCGGGGGCAGGTGCGTCGTCCAGATGTGGAGAGGACACTGGAGTCTTTACGGGTGCTGCTTGATCAGTTGCTAGTGGGAGTGACTGACGCGGGATGGCGGGACCTGGATCCAGCTGTGGTCTAGGATTGCTTGGGGGCACCCCGAGATTTTAGATCGATCGCGATCCGGGTGGCTCTATTGGCGGACAGGGCACGGGCCCAAGGGCCCAGACTGGATGTGGACGTGCCGGAGGAGGAGCGAGGAGAGGAGTTAGAGGCAGCGGGCACTGACAGTGATGTCGGGTACGACTCCCATTAGGGGGTGCAGGGGACTCCCCCCTATTTTTGTAGCTACGACCTGTACTTTATGAGGTTTTTGGGATTGTACATATATATATTTTTGTATAGTTGAGTACAGGGGTACTCAGGACATGTATCTCTCATGTATATTTTTTGATATATATATATTTATGCACATGGATGCACTTTTTGTTTATGATGTTTTATCATTTGTACGCACGTGGATGCGCTTGATGATGTGTTATATGTATGTGTTGCACGCGGATGCAAGTAGTCTAGGATGTTGGGCACGTGGATGCCCCTTGTATGTTATATGTGATGTGACATGATTTAGTTATGATTAGGCACGTGGATGCCCCTATGGATGCGAATGTTTATGCAATGCAGTCTTTTTGGTTTTTTATATAGTTTGGATGAGATGCTATGATGTATGGTGGAGATGTTATATGGTGTGATTGATATGCCAATCTAGGATGTTATTTGCCATTTGGTCTGCGACACTATTTTGAGCTCTTGGGACATGTGTGAATGTGATGGATTAAAATTGTCGACTGAGTTGTTTTGTACGCAGGAATTTTCTAAAGAGGCAGGGATCACGTACCTGGTAGCAGTTGTTGATCTGGGAGACAAGTAGCTGGGAGTCCAAGAACACATGAAGGTGACGTATGCCCATCTGGAGGGCAGCAGTCAGGAGACTGGTCACAGCATCATACTCCACCTGGTTATTGGTAGCAGCGCCTATACAGGTTCCGTCAAGGTGAATCAGTTCATCGGAAGGGGAATACAAGACCCATGCTGCAGAAGCCAGGTTGGGAGACCAGCGGCTTGCGCCATCAGCGAAGCCAATGTAACGAGGTGGAAAATGGTCCATCTCTGGGCATGCAAAAAACGATGAATGTGAGAAAAAGGTAAAAAACACAAAGGGAGCAAACTGTACAATGCGGACCAATAAGGTCGCGGTTTCAGTTTATGGGTAAAAACGTTTAAGATACAACCCATTACGGGGGTTGTTGAAAGGGTGGCCTTCAGAGTCAGCTAAAATGTATGCCCCCTTGCCGAGGCAAGTCTGCACGATGTAAGGGCCTTGCCACATGGACTCAAACTTTCCTTTACTGGTTTTATCGTGGGCTTGGTCATAGGCGAGGACGAGGTCCCATTCGTGGAAAGTTCGAGGGTGAACATGTTTGTCATAATTGGCTTTGGAGCGGATTTTGGCAGCTTCGATATTCTGAAGAGTGGCACGACGATCTTCATCGGCTTGTTCGAGGGACAGCAGACGGTGCTCTAGAGGGGAGGTATCTGGGAGAAGCTCAACGGCGATGTGCAAGGCAGGTATCTGACACTCAATGGGGAGGACAGACTCTACACCGTGAACTAAATGAAATAGGGTAAAACCAGTGGCGGTCTTGGTGGAGGTACGGTAAGCCCATAAGGCAGGGAATAGCATATGGTGCTAATTGGACTTATGCCGATCAACAGTGCGTTGGAGTATGGTTTTGAGGATTTTGTTAACAGCTTCGACTTGACCGTTCCCTTGAGGGTAGTAAGCCGAGGAAAACTGGTGTTGGAATTTGAGGAAGGTGGATAATTCGCGCCAAACGAAATCTTCAAAGTGTGATCCATGGTCTGAGACTAACTATTTAGGGACCCCGAATCGAGTGATAACATGGTTGAAAAAGAAACGAGCAGCAGTTTCAGCGGTACAGTTGAAGGTGGGCATGGCTTCCGCCCATTTGGTGAAGTAATCAATGGCGACAACGATGTGCTTATGGCCATTAGCAGACGAGGGTCTACACTCCATGAAGTCGATGGCCCACTTGCAAAAGGGACCAATGGTGACGACTGCGTGTAATGGAGTAGGTGGTGTCCGGGCCTTGGGGGCAAAAAGTTGGCAATTATGGCAATGCTTGACCGCAGTGATGCAGTCGGTGAAAAGTGTGGGCCAGAAGTATCCGGCGCGGACGACCTTTTGGGCAGTGGCCATTCCTAAGAAATGGCCGCCGCAGGCACCGCTATGGCAATCATTAAGGACCTGTTCAGCTTCCTCGTGTGTAAGGCAACGACAAAGAATTGTGTCGACTCCTCGCCGGTAAAGGACATCTCCGATGAGGAGGTAGCGAGAGGCCTGGTGACGGATACGACGATGTCCATTACGAATGACGGTGGGTTGGAACTTCTGTGTGCACAGGTATAACAAGATATCACCGTACCATGGGTCATCGGACGAGATAGTAAACAAGTGATTATCGGGTAACTCTTCGGAGATGGGTGGGGCCGGGATAAATGAAGGGAGATCAGTGATGAGCTGGGCAAGCGCAAGGGCCTTAGTGCTCTTAGGTGTTCGGAACGTGAGGTCATATTCTTGGAGGATAATGACCCATTTAGCCACACGGCCTTGCAGTAGCCGCCGGTTTAAGAGATATACCATGGGGTTAGAATCGGCGACGACTGTGGTATGACTAAGCAAAATGTAGTGTCGCAACTTTTGGACGGAAAAGACCACTGCTAGGGCTAGTCTCTCCTCATATGGGTAACGTAGGGGTGGGCCAGACAAGGTCTGGCTGACGTAGTAAATGACATGCTCTTGGCGTGAGGCGTCTTCTTGAACTAAGACTCCGGACACAGCATGCTCGGATGCCAAGATGTAAAGGATGAAGTCCTGAGAGAAATCCGGAGGGGAGATCAAGGGGGCTTGTGTGAGAGCTTTCTTGAGGGATTCGAATGCAGCTCCGGCTTGCTCGTCCCAGACAAAGGGTATGTGGGTACGGAGCAGGCGCAAGAAACCGTGAACGGTTGTGGCGTAATCAGGAACAAAGCGTCGAAGAAAATTGGATCGCCCTTGCAGACTTTGGAGTTGCTGGAGCGTTCGAGGAGAGGGAAGTTCTAAGATGGCTTGGACTTTAATTCCTTTCTGGGAAATAATGAAACCTAACAATCGGCCTGCCGAACACAAAAGACGCACTTGTGTGGGTTCAAGCGGATCTGATATTTTCGACAATGCAGAAAAACTTGCCGAAGGTCATCAAGGTGGTCTGATCGATTTTGGGAACGACATGTAAGGTCATCAAGATATACGAGCAAGATATGGACCAAATCATGAAAGCAATAGGTCATGGCCCGCTGGAATGTGGCACCAGCTTTTTTGAGGCTGAAAGGCATGACGCGATAGGCAAAGGTGCCCCATGGGGTAGTAAAAGCAGTTTTGTATTGGTCTTCCTTTCGAATTTGGATCTGATTGTATCCGGAAAAACCGTCCATGAACGAGAGGACTTCATGCCCCGCACACGCATCAATGAGCTGGTCAATAAATGGCGTAGGGAAATTGTCTTTGGGATAGGCGCGGTTCAAGTCTCGGAAGTCCGTGCATACTCTAAGGGTGCCTTGTTTCTTGTTGACAGGAACAGGGTTTGAAACCCATGTGGTATAGGCAATAGGATAAATGAATCCTGTCGTGCGAAGCTTCTCAATCTCTACTTTGACAGCTGGGAGTTTTGAGGGATGAATGGGACGTTGTTTCTGACGAACGGGGGGTACATCAGGCCATGTGTCAATGTGGTGCTCTATAATGGCAGGGTCAAGACCAGGCATTTCGGTATAGGACCAGGCAAAGACATCACGGAATTCTTTGAAAAGTGTTTTGTATTCCTTAATCTCCTGCTCAGTGCAAGATGCTCCTAAAGCGATGAGTTCGGGGGTGCCTCCGGGGGCAGGGATATCAATTTTGATGACAGGTGAGATGTTGGCCATGTTACCCTCTTCGAAGGCGTCAGGAGCAGGAATAGGGTCCTTGAACCAGTCGACCTTGGGAGGAAGGAAGTCTTTGGATTCAACTGTAAATTGGGTAGCAGTTTTAGAGGAAGATTCATCTGGGAGGAAGTAGGAACGATGGTGCATGTCATCCCAGGGATAATCTGGGGCAGTGAGAGCCTCGAGGATCTCGTCATCAGTACGGAATATCTATGTCGTCAAATCGGTTGACGAGGGAGTAGTGACCGAAGAGATCATATAAATGGTATGAACCACTTCGGAAGGGGAAGAGACCGGGGAATGGATTTCCTCAATGGTGAGGGATGCCGTTTCAAGATCCAGATTGTTCATCTCAAAGAGAGTGGTATTGACCTCTCCGGAAGGGGAAGAGACCGGGGAATGGATTTCCTCAATGGTGAGGGGTGCCGTCTCAAGATCCAGATTGTTCATCTCAAAGAGAGCTATTCTGTACTCGGGGAGATCGAGACAGTGATGTGAGTAATGTCCGTAGACACCGCATAAGGCACAGGATTGGCTAGTGCGCAGGGATTTGTCACGAGGCATAGGGGTTGAATCTAGATGGACAACTGGGATAGTGGGGTCATTGTCAAGCGTTTTCATGTATTCCTGTAAAGCCGGTAAGTGAGGACATAGGTGAGTCGCATGGCCCAATTCGTCGCACAGCGCGCATTTGGAAGGAGTACGAAACACAGTGGGGTTTTTTACTGTCTTAGGAGGTGGGACAGCAGTGTAAGGTTGGGGGCCTCTGCCCCCAGTGGGTTTGGTAAGAAGGGGGGGGAGGTTCGTGGAGGACGACGGGGTAGTGATACCAGGAGGTGGTTGACGAGTAGTGGCAATGGGCTGCACCGGTTGCAGGACGACATTTGGTGTCGGCGGGGGAACAGGAGGCGAAAGATACCAAACGGGTAGTCCTAAGGTTAACCCAGGAAGGCTAAGTGTAGCCATGACTGGGGCACTAACTACTCCTGAGGGAGGAAAGAGGAAAGGAATGGTATGGATGGGGGTAGCACCAATGTGACTAGGTACCAAAGGGGGTTGAGGAAACAAGGGCGGTTGGTTAGTAGGAGTTCGCGTGTTATGGGACATGGTACATAGGTCGGACACTTCAGTAGCCAGTGACGGGGGTGGAATAGATGGGAAGGTTGATGTCATTGGTGCGTCTGAGTAAACTTTGGGCTCCATAGAAGAAACGACTGAGGTGGTTGCAATCATTGGTGCGTCGGAGTAAACGCCTGTCCCCAAAGAAGAAACAAATGAGGTGGTGGCATCTGAAACAGGTTGTTCAATCATGGGGAGAACATTTTCGGGTGCCGCAGGGGCATTAGGATCATGGTAAGTGAGTTGGTCAACCTTGACCACACGTCCCTCATGGGGGAACATCATGGTGCGAAAAACAGTAGAAGCAACTGCTCGCATGGCATACATGTAGCTGCGGCCAAGTAAAAGGTTATAATCAAGCTGTGCATTGATAACCTCGATGTTAACGAGGACAGTTTTGCCAGCCAGCTGGAGGGGGACATTAGTTAATAGGCCTTGTGGTTGAGCTGAACGGCCGTCGTAGGCTCGCAACGCAGTAGAGGACTGCTGGAGAGGGGGGGATCATATTTTCTACCAGATGGAGGTGGGCATGACACATGTAGAAGCACCTTCATCAATAATGCATCGATGGACGACAAAATTCCGAATGGAAACAAAAATTTGGAATGCCAAAGTGGAAGGCAGGCGAGGTTCGGATTGGTCCAAATCAAATGCCATTAACTGCGAATCATTTGGATCGATAGCCCCAATGGCTGAGAGTAAAGTCTTGCGCTGCGAAGGACAGTTTTTTAAGACTTCTAACGCAGACATGGCTGCAGGGGATTGGGCTAAGTCATCGACAATGTTGTAGTTTGACGCAACCCGCGCATTGGGATTATTGTTGATACGACGAAGTGGGAAACGGGGCGCTTTGGGAGCGCCATCTAGTGGAGGTGGAGGTATACATAACGCCTGATCAGTGGGATGAGCGTTAGTAGGTGTATCAGCGGGAGGGGCTTCAGGGGTGGAACCATATTCGTTCCGCCGGGTCTGGAGGTTGATCTCCTCGGAGGACATCATCAACAAATGGTGGGTACCTGAGTCAAGCGTGGGTTGATCAGGAACAGCGTAAGTGATTAGTTGTTGGGTTGGCGCGTTGGCTTGAGGAGGAGCCAACGGTTGGGTGTTCACTATGCCTTGGGTTGGTAAGGGGTTTTGCAGCACCAAAGGTGGCTGCTAAGGTTGTGGCGGGTTGGGCAGTGTTTGAGGAGCTGTCTGCCCTGGGCGGTGTACATCTGCAGCCAAAAGTTGCCGGACTCGCTCCATATGTGGACAAAAATGTGTGTAGTGGCCATAGACCCCGCAAACAGAACAAGGGAAGTTGGTTCACAAATTAGGGTTTTTAGCCTGCTTGGGAGGGCGATCAGGGTTTTGGTTAATAGGGGGCGCATTATTATTGGCGGGGGGATTAGGGTGTTGACCAGCTTGCTCGGTCGGTTGGTTGTTCCCATGATTTCGGCCTCTGCCATGGTTTTGTTGGCCCTGGTTGCGTTGGTTGTTCTGGTTTTGCTGCGGGTTTTGTTGAGCGTAAACTTGCCCTTGGATAGTAGGTGGATTCTGAGGTTGCGCAGGGGCTGGAGCAGGCTGCGGTGGATGATATGCAGGTGGAGGCTGCGCAGGTGCAGCAACCTGAGGGTGTTGCTGATAGTGCTGTGGAGCGGGTTGTAGGTTTGCCGCAGGGGTTGGCTGTGGCGGGTAGTAAACGGGTTGGGCTTGTGACGGCGCAGGAGCTGGTGCTGCCTGTTGGTGATAGTAGGGTTGAGGCGCGACAGGGGGGGTGTAAGCAGGAGTCATATGACCGAAACACTAAAGTGGACATGAGGGTCCATGGCTATGGTGTTGATGTGTCATGGGAGCATACGGGTTGGTTGCTCCAGACTCAGTGAGGTAGCCCGCGAAGGGTCCGGGCCAGGGGTAGGACGGGCTATGGAAAATGGTTGAGGCTGCGAAGAGACATGGCCAATGATGCCGTCGGCAGCGTGGGATGCCCCCGGCGCATCGTGCTGGGATGAATTGTCGTGAGGGGCGTCAGGTATAATGGTATAGAGATAACCTGACTGGGCGTAAATGAGATCGAATTGCTGGGCCTTAAGGATGGCCTCTTCTTCAAACTGGGGTCGTTCGGCTGCTACATCCTTAGCAATGATGGGAAGGAGGGATTTGAGGAACCAGTCTAGGAAGATTCGGTCGTCCAACTTGATCTTGCATAGACTACGGCGTCGACGCCATTCATGAATGTGGGCCATGATGTGGGTAGCCGTGTTTTGTCTGCATGATAGTAGGATCTCAACGCCTGCGTCATAGCAGACAGGTAACTGGAAGAACTGTAGGTAGGTCGAGGCAAGGGAAGTAAAGGTGGCATGGGTTCCATGGGGTTGTTCGATATACCACTTGGCAGCAGAGCCAGTGAAAGTGCGCTGTAATAAACGGAGGCGAATAGAGTCGTCTACTATGGAGTTGGAGGAACACCATAGATGGAAGGACATGATATGGTTCTGTGGGTCCTCACCTGCCTTTCCCTCGAACTTAGGGATGTCAGATGGGAGCTTGGTGGGCATGTGAGGCCACGCAGGGTTGTGTCGGATGGGGTCGTTGGTTAATCTGGCTAAGTCAGGCAGGTTGAGGCTAGCCATGAATGGAAAACTGGACGACGGATGTGACACGGTAGTGGGTTGGACCAAGTTGGGGCCGATGCCCCCAAGTGGAGGGGTCATGTGAGGGAGGTTGCCCCCAAGTGGGGGAACTAAGGTGGTATAGGACGGTCCTGCCCCACCATGGGTAGTATGGGTCACTAATGGAGTGGGGATCGGTATTCCCGCTGCGGGAATAGGTGCCGTGAGGGCAATGGTAAATGGGGGCCCCGTGGAGGGCATACCCGTAGCCTGTGTGGTAACTGGTGTAGTGGTGGATGTGCCACCAACGGTCCCAACCAAGATGGGAGTAGGAGTCACGCCATCCATGGGGCTAGTAGGGGCAGTGTAAAGGGGGTTCTCAGACTCGTGCTCAGAATCAGAGGTAAAATAAGGGGCGTCAGTATCTGGTGACGGAGTCCTATGTCGCTGACGAGTGGAGTCAAGTGACAAGGCTCGAGATCTATGATGAGTGGTATCAAGTGATGATGATCTGTGGTGATGACGGGTGGTGTCAAGTGAACCGTGCTGTGGGGGCTCGCCTCTGAGGCGCCGAGAATGTCTCGGGGACTCAATGATGACAAATGGAGTTAAATCTCTGTGGGTTGGGGTAACTACAAATCAGCTCAAAAACTCCAATGCAACCGAGTGTGCAGAAGGAGAGCTCAAAAAATAGGGCGCTCAGGCCAACAACCAACTCAAAACACCTACTGTAACTGCGTGCGACAATAGGCGGAGTGTCAACAGAAATGGTCAGAATACCAACAAGCAACAGGTTTGCTAAAAATAGAAAACGGTGGACTCACTAAACCAAAAGGAGGTAAGGGAGCATGCAAACACCTAACTAGTAGTATTATGACTCAACTAGATGTATCCTCTGCAAGGTGATGAAATCCAAGTCAGACAATATGAATCGGAAAGCCAAATGGCTAAGGTATCCCCCTACCGGGAGGGACACCAGGTAGTCAAATCCTAGAAGAATGGCAACTAAGATACCCCGTTCATGACACGTCCAGAAAGGTAAATCTGTCGCTTGGTCCTTTAACCGCAATACCCCTATACAGGGATATCCCGAGAACTGCGAAAGGTAGCCCTTCAGTTACTGAATGGAGTTCGGTATTCCACTCAGACCTCCGGAACCAATCTCACGACTTCAACCCTCCTAAGGGAGAGGCCCTCTGATAAACCGGTTGTGACCGTGTCAAAAAATACTAAGGGATTTTGGTTCCCTAATAGACAACAACTATGTCTCAAGTGTACGTAACCGAGGGGTATTTTTGGAAGCCTATCCCCCCGATCCTACCTAACTACAAAAATTCTTTTGTGTTCCCCAAGTGGGGTTAGAATGTTGGTTGAGTTAAGTAGTTTTTAAGTCTCACTTTGAATTAGGTGATAGATTGTGTGCTTGTGAGGTTATGAACCCAGAAGAGAAGTGCCAGGGCAGCTTCCTAACAATAATAATACTAAATGAAAAAACTTTTACCATGCAAAATTATCTGAATAAACAATGCGGAAAAATTTTAAAACACAATGTTGTAAAAAGTTAACGGGAATAATGGTGCAGAAAAGGCTGTAGGACTGCAGGTAGGACAGATGGCTGTGCAGGTGCAGGAAAAAATGACAGCAAAGGGGCTGGGTTCAAAAGTAGGAACAAGTGCAAAAGTCAAGTCGGATCGGCGGTCGGACCGCGGGTTTGAAGGAAATAGGCGCGCTCAGATCGCGGTTTTCTGGTCGACAGCGGCGGTCGGACCGCGGGTTTGAAGGAAACAGGTGCGCTCAGATCGCGGCTCTCTGGTTGACAGCTGTGGTCAGACCGCGGGTTTGTAGGAAACAGGCGTGCTCGGGTCGCAGCTAAGGGATGGACAGTCGCGGTCGGGTCACAGCTAAGGGCTGGACAGGCGCGGTCGGGTCGCGGCTAAGCGCGGAAAAGGCGCGGTCGGGACGCGACTGCGAAGGAAAAAATGGCGGTTTACGGCGGCCGAAAACGACAGCCGAAAGGACAAAACGGAAAATAAAACTAAAATAAAACCAGCGGAGTCACCAAAACTGTTGCTAGGGTTTTAGCCCTAGCTTGTACGAATGAGTACCTACTAAGGACAATGGATTCCTTAGTAGCAGTTCAATGAAATGTAAATTAAAAGCTATAACTAAAATAAAAAACTAAATCTAAACAAGTTCATTAAGTAAAACAGTAAAAAGTAAACAGTAATTTTGTATTAATCTGACCTTCAATGTGAAGGTTGGTGAAGCCCTTTGCGGTGATCTGAGTCGGTAGCTCCGAGCTTCAAGCTGCTTCTTCTCTTTCTCCAATGGTGGAAATGGGCCAAAAGGGGCTCTCACGGTGAAAGTAGCTCAATGGTGAGCTAGGGTTTCACGAGCAATTTTGGCAGAGGCAGGATACTTGTGATTGTGGATATGAAATGAGGGGTCTCCATCACTTATTTATAGTTGGAAACCATGCGGTTTTAGGGTTAGGGTTTTAGCTATTTAGGGTTTTTTTTCTCATTTCCCTCATTGTTTTATATTTTTTATTCCTTTTTGGAGATTTTTGCTTTTTTGGAGGAATTTTGGATATTTTTAGAGGAAAAGAGGGTTTTATGGCCTTTTGGAGGCATTTTAAGCCTTTTGGAGGCTTTTTGCATGGTTTTATGGGTTTTTGATGGAAATATGGTAGGAAAATGGACAAATGAGCCATGTAATGGGGTAGATGAGGTAGTGAACCTTTTTTGGGTGTTAACACCACCGGGTGACCTTTGGGCTCCCTCAACTATTTAAGCTCACGGTTTTGTCATTTTGTGAGTGCTCATGACTCATACAAACGTTACATTTCAGATTTATGATTTAAGAGCATTTTTATGAAAAGGGACCTCTACCTCTATTTATTTTGATCAGTAATCCGTTGGTCTCTTGCTAGATCCTGTTGAGCTTAGTCCAGACTTTCTTCTTCTTTTCTCAATTTCTGCTTCTTCATTTTTCTTTTCTTCAGCTAGCTCCCTTATGCTTTGTCCTTTAGATACGTCTTCTCTACAGCAGCAATCACCCTGTCATGAATAATGAGTCATTAGATCACTTAGCGTTTGACAAAGTAACATGAATTGCATCAATACATGCATTCTGTGAGATGAACTATAAACAAAATAAAGCATGAAAAGACAAGATAAAGAGAACCCTGCAAGCTGAGCCTAAAAATTCTCTAAACCCACTGTCCAAACTAAAACACAAGTCTGAAAAATAGACTTTTAACTCAACCCGGGCCACCTCTGGACCAATCCGACATCCTCCAATGAAAGCATGCAAAAGGACAAAGTAACCACCACTCCTCAATCCACCAAAACCCCCAAACTACACTCTTCATCACAGAAAGACCTTGGCTCCACCAGTACCCATGGGAAACTCTGCCATCCCATCAAATAGAGTAACAACACAACAGAATGACGGGAAAACCCTACCGACAGTCGGAAGCCAAAAATGCTAAGCATCGGGCAGAAATCCACTTAAAAGCCGCCACGGGTATCATAACGGCTACGGGTTCCGCGACAAGAATAACGATGGTGATCGGAGTCTCTGAGCACTATGCGTCGGATGATTAGTCCTCTAAGCCACCGCAATGGTGGAAGTCACATAGACTAAGGGTTCTACGGCAATAGAAAATATCGGCGAACGGAAAAGTTATATGGTGGATGGTTAGTCCGCTCTGGAGCCGCAATGGAAGACTTCCGACAGACAAAGAGTTTCGCAAGACTATTAAGTCTATCAGCGTCAGAAAGACTAAATACTAAAGCATCAGGCGGAAAACTCCTCATCGCCGAAAGGAACGACATAAACGTCGGGTGGTTAGTGCATTATGGAGCCGCCGTTGCGGAAGACAAAAGAACTACGGCTTCCGCTTTCAAATGAAAAATGCAACGATCGGAAGTTTCAATGACTAAACGTTGGCGATGATGAGCTCAACGCAACCACTGTGTCACCGACACAAGAGACTAACCCTCCGATCAAACATTAAAAACGCTCCGATAGAGAAAACAAAACATCGAAAAGAAAATGGTTTAAGCAGTAAAGCCATGGAAATAGCAAGACTAAGAATTATTCGTCGGCAAATTCATTATCTGTCCTCTGAAATGGTGGGATGCAAAGAGGACTAGTGCCCCGAATCACTCATCAATATACTTTCGATAGCGATCAGGAACATAATTTAAACAGGAAAAATCATCGAAAACGCTAAGTGTTCGGAAAATCTTAAGGTTGTGCAGTGGTCAAATTTTTTTGTCTCATTTCCAAAATAGCAGCGTCATAGAGATCAAAAAAAACCCTGACTCAATTTTCAACCAATCTCTGACAGCGATAAAACCAAACCATCAAAAAGAAAATATTAAGTTCCACAGTCAAAAGCATCGACAGACAAAAAACAGCTTTTTGAAAAGAAGAGAAACAATTGACCTCAATTCACTTCAAAAAAATCCAAATTTGTAGCAGAGAAAAATAGAGTCCGGGGATTCAAACAGCTTCATGCAAGATAAAATCAAAGGAGGGTCCAAAATTTTTTAGAAATTTGGGAAAAAATTTGTAGCTGCAACATAGTGATACTTGAAACCTGATTGGGGAAAACAATTGAAACTTTTACATGGTATTAGAGAAAGGTTAAGGAGAAGTGAGCAGAATACACAAGCTACATTTTCAGAATTACTGAGAGATATTTTTGTTCACCGGGAAAATCTTTGGACTTTTGTTGGGCCAGGAAAAGTGCACAAGGAAGAACCTGAAGCGCAAGCGCGACAAAGGAAAAGAATGCGCATGACAGAAGAGAAGCAGGTAAAGGATGGAAAGCAAGCGCAGAGGAGAGAAACTTGCGATGCAGATAGGTGTGACGAAGGAAAAAGCGTACCCAAAAGAGGCAGGTAGAAGAGTTAAGGCTAGAAAAACGAAGGTCAAGAACGACGGTAGAAGTCAGATTCGGCAGAAGACTAAAGGACAATTTTGCGGCTACTTATGACCTATACAGGCAGGCTGAAAAACGTTTTCGCGGCTAGTTATGGCCATGGTTAATTTAATGCAGGACTTTTGTGGCTAGGTATGGGCCATCATCAATGTAACAGAAGATAGTTTGTAGCTACTTGTGTCTGTAATAATTGAGTTGTAATCATTTAAACCTGTGTGGTCTTGTAAACACTATAAATAGGAGGAACCCGCTCTGTGTAAGGGTTCAGTCAGTTAGTATTGGTTGCTACTAAGTTCAGATTAGAGAGGAGTCTGATAGTAGTAGGCTGTTGAGTCATAGATCTGCAGCTAAGTGCACAGACCATTTTGTAGGAGTTAATATGCAACTGAGTGTGCAGACAGTAGAGTAGAAGAATAACCAGAGAGCATGAGAGAAAGAAGAGTCTGAGACAAAAGACATATCTTAAAATAGTCTGTAAGTCACAAACTACAAGGTGCTACCTATATTTCTCATGCCAAATGAAGAGCACCTTGGTGGTTTTTCCCAGATGGGTTTCCACGTTATTTCCTATGTTAATGAATGATCAAATGTTGTGTTGAATGTTTAATTATCTTGCATCATTTATGGTTATTGTTTGAATGAATGTCGCAGTACCGATAAGCAGTGAATGAATGGATATCTAAGAATCATTGAGCATTGTGTATTATTTCATGTTTAAACCCTGTTAAGTCACGATATAAGTCGCATCATAGTCATTTACTTTAAAGGAATAAGCTATGTCGCACTATTGCAATAGCTGTTAAGTTGTCAAGGACAAGGTTGTGTCATATGATGGTTGTGGCGTACTGTTGTGCCTTTGTCCAACACTGAAAGACTCCAACCCTCCATCTATGTCGAGCTACTTGGTTGTGCACCAAGGGACAGTTATCCCTCACCAACTACAGAAACATGGTTCTGGAAGTTACGCATTAAGATATCTCAGGTGATACTGCACCTGCCTCGCGGGTGTTGCCGACTGAGCTTGCTCTGTCGGGCCGATGTCTTTGGGTGTTTTGTTGGTTTTGTGTTGTTTTTGAACCTGGGTCGCATGACTAAGGAAATTTAGGCCAACAGATGGTTTCGTTGCTGGGACCCGTAATCATTTGAGTTGAGGGAGATGTTGTAGCATCCAACAGAGAAGGAAATAGAGGATTGGATGGAGTCTAAGACATTGGCATTTGCGCAAGAAGAGAGCACAAGCTCGCTGTTGAGCACAGAAAATTGGTTAAACCGGTATATATACTATGATATTCATGAGATCTTCTTTGCATAGTTTCCTATTGTGTTTCATTAGTGGTTGTCAAGGTTGGCGACTCGGTAGAAAAATTTCCAAAGAAGAGAAGCGGTTGAGAAGAGTGAACAGTTGGTTCGCGAGATAACCAATGTAAGTAACCCCATCTCTAGATCTGTTGATTTTTGGGTTGACAGTATTTTGCAAGGTATATTATAGAGTTTGCAGCAGAAACTATAACCTCATACAGTGAGGCTGAAATAAAAAAAAATTCCAAGGACCTCGACAAAGTTACTTGTTATCTATAAGTACATGAATAAATATGCTCGTATAGGAGAAGGGTATCTTGCAATTGAGCAGTTGAGTCACATATCCAGGGGAGGGGATATGTCAGACAACTTGTAGAGAAAATGGGAAATGGTGAGCTGAGATGTTCCCAGGAAGTACAAAACCTGAACTAGAAGCTGGATTCCTAAGGAGTGGAAAGAGATTCATGTCAGGAAAGAGAAGAAAGACAGTGGGATGAGGATGAACTCCTAGTCTGTTTGAAACGAGTAAGTATGAAGTTGAGTCATGGATAGATGAAAGGTATTGCAACAAAGAGGAAGACTATATCCCGATTTTTGAAGGAGCGGAAGAGTCTGAAGATTCTGCAGAGACACCAATATCAGGATGAAACTACATCACACCTGGAGTATAGCCAGAGGTAAGGTCTAGAGCCTCATCTCCTGAAAGAGTTGTTAATACTGATAGTGCTAGTATTGCAACTAGAACGCAAGAGGGTACGCCTCCATTAAATTATTCATTAGACAACCTCGATGCCAACTCAATGGCCGGGGCAGATATTAGATTACCCACATTTAATGGGAATGGAGCAGAAGATCCGGAACAACATTGGTTCCTTTGCGAAGTTGTTTGGATGGTTTGCCTAGTTCATAATGCAGACATAAAGAAAGAACAAACGATTATGACTTTGCATGGTCGCGCGTTGGACTAGTTTATGAAGTTATGTGTAGTCTCAGGAGGAACCCCACAAAAGACCCTTGATGAGATCTGACTCATGATGATTTGTGAGTTCGGGAAACCTAAATCTGAGTCACAGTGCATCACTGAGATCAAGGAGATAAAGCAGGCACCGATGGAATCCATATGGGATTTCGATCAGTGGTTTAAAACTTTGATGGCCAAAGTTAGTTTTCAGATTTTAGATGTGCAGCATAAGGAGTGGTTTATTACTGTGCTATTACCACACATCCAAGGACCAAAGATGCAACAAAATATTGTGCCAGAAACAGAAGTTCTAGAACTAGTGATGAAACTGGAATCCTCGCCAATCGGAGATGGTGGCATAGGAATGATGCAGATTCACTCGCGGTTGGCTAATCTGACAGTACAGCTTCAAGACATCAAGAAGGGTAAAGAAGCATGTGAGGAGTTGTGGTGCACAAGATGTCGAATGGATGGACACACCAAGGATAATTGTCTGTCGTACATGAACTATATCTCGTCAGGTGCACTAAATCCATTGAGTACCCATGGGCTACCCTGGTGCTGCATATGCCAAAATAGAGGATATCATGACGAAAAGTGTCTTTACTTACAGAAGATCATAAGTACCCCAGCCAGCCTATTCTGTAAATTTTGTAAATGAGTAGGGCATGATGATAAGGATTGCAGATCATATCAGCTCTTGAAGGAAAAGATAGTGAACACCTAATTGATGAAGAACGATGGGCAGGTTCAGGATGAATAGGAGTAAGTGCACTACGAGCCTGTGCCTTTCCCACTAAACTAGTATCAGTCGTATTATTCGCCTCGGAATCAATACACATCGCAGAATCAGTACCCACCACAGCAACCACACCCTTAGGGAAGGGGGGGTGCAAACTTCACATGGAGAGGATGAGGAGGATTTGGCATAGGAAGAGGTCAGGTTACATGCTATAACTATGGAAAACCAATCCATTATGCTAGATATTTCCAAGATCCTGCAAAGACATGTTCATATTGCAAAGCACCGGACCATAATGTGGAGCAATGCCCTTAGTTGATTGCGAAGTGGCAAGCTCAGACCATCGCAAGTCCTGACCCTATGCAGAATATGAATCCAAATCCTAACCTAAATGTTTAGATGTTTGCTACTAAGCCAAGAGATCCGAGTGTCGCTTTCGTAACATGAGGAGGTGTTGTGACCAGAGCTGATCGGGATATATCACAAGAATAACCGCAACCGCAGGTGCGACTTGCATCACAGAAGAAAGTATGATTCAATGTTAAATAATAGAAGCAAGTATTTTTGGACGTGCGACTGGAGTTTGTGGATCAAGAACAACTATCGACATTAGCCAAAGTCAAGGGCATTCCTTAACGCTTCCAACAGCTATTCTAGAAACATATCCTAAAAAATGTTATTAAGCTCAAGACGTTTATGTCAAGTTGCTTAGCGCTAATTGAAGATAAAGATGCTATAACAGAACTACAAGCACTGATAGAAGAAACCCCAGAAGAGTCGCAACCTAGAAGAAAGGTTAACCATGTCAAGAAGAAATTCAAAACTGGGCGCGAGTTAAGAGTGATTGCGCAGATAGGGGATTATGACATGGATTACATTAGTTTAGATCTGGGCTCGGACGTAAATATTTTGACGCGACAGATGTGAGAGAGTATGGGCAATCCACACTTGGAGTGGTCCCCTGTCCAGTTATGACTTGCAAATCAGGAAAATGTCCTACCAAATCCTAGGTTGAGTCAAGTCCCTGTTGACATTGAGGGCTTACACACATTCACAGAATTTGAAGTCACAAACATTGTCGACGACACAAACCCATATCCTGCACTTCTGGAGATAGATTGGTCAATAGATAATCAAACCATTATAAATCTCAAGAAAAGGATTCTATCATTTGAGGATGATTAGATTACGGTAGTGTCACCCATCGATCCATTGGAGGGACAAAGATATGTCGAGCCTATCTACAGCGAGGAAAAGGGTGATTATCTTCACCAGATCTACAATGTCATAGCCTTACAAGAAGATTACATCAACCTGATAGCGGATGGAAACCTGAGCTGGAAAAGTGCTAGTTCCTGTACATCAGATTCGGGAGAGGCCTTAGAGAACTAGAAAAACAGACTGCTTGAAGTCTCTATGAGGAGATGCGCCAGAGTTACCAATTCAGTGTGATTGGTGGAGAATCAGTTGAGTGAGTTACCCACATATGAGGGCTTACCTAACCTTGCAACCTTCCTCAACGAGTTTGAAGGACTGGTAACAGAACCGAATCACTTTTTTGCGTTGTAGTATGTACTAAAGGCTACGCCCGCTAGATGGTGGGGTACACATAAACAATCCATATTAGAATAGCCACAGTTCAGAAGATCCCTGGAAGTTAGATTTGATGAAGAAGTCACCGTCGTGGATCAGAAGTATACAAGGTTATCGAACCCTTTCGAGCACATTAATTAGTGTCGCATAACATTTGCAGAATACTCGTGATAGGAATGGGTCCAATGATTCATTCATACATAGGAAATGACACCCGAAATCTGGTATACATCCATTGAATTGCGACAAGGAACTAAGGATTGGGATGAGGTGGTCATGCAGTTTGCGCACACCTTTACATTTACCAATGAGCAACCGACAGTAGACATTGCGCTTCAGACGATTAAGGAAAAGATATTTGCTGAAATCCCTGCCGAAGTAACGAGTTCCTATCAGTGCAGCGCATCCATCCAGCAATGGATGGCTTGTTACAATCTGGTTGGAGAACCAAATGATGATCTAACTAACATAAACATACCAAAATTGGAGGGCATGAACGAAGTCAAAGGAAGTGGCATTTCGAGTGACCAGTTCCTCAAGTCCTTGAAAATCAAGAAAGTAAACATTGGCTCGTCAAAGAACCCAAAGTTCACTAATATAGGAGATTATTGGGACAATGAGACGGTATCAAAGATAACAGACTTGTTGCATGAGTTTCAGGACCTATTCCCTACTAAATTCTCAGAGATGAAGGGAATAGTCGGTGACTTAGGGGAGATGAAAATACCCCTGAAACCAGATACTAAACAGTCAAACAGTGACCTTATAGGATGAATCCAAGGTATAAAGAGAAGTAAAAGAAGAATTGGATCGCATGCTCGACGCATGAATCATTGAACCTGTTAAGGAATTGGAATGGATCAGCCCTATAGTGATCCAGGATAAGAAGACAACAGGCGAAGTCAAGATCTATGTTGACCTAGGGAAGTTGAATGACGCATGTCTGCACGATCCATTCCCAACACCGTTTACAAATGAAGTACTTGAAAGCGTCGGAGGGAAAGAGATGTATTCACTCACCGATGGATTCTCTAGCTATCATCAAGTCAGAATCACGAAGGAGGATTGCCACAAAACAACCTTCATCATAGAATGGGGATGCTACCAATATACGGTAATGCCCTTTGGACTCAAGAATCCAATAGCTATTTTTTATAGAATAGTAGTTTCTGCTTTTAAATATTTCATACATAAATTTCTTGAGGTCTACTTTGATGATTGGACTGTGTTTGGTCTAGTAAGAGACCATATTGAGAGTCTGCGCATGATGTTGGGTCGTTGTCACCAGTATCAGATCACACTTAATTCCAAGAAATGTATTTTTTGTGCACCATTTGGTGTACTGTTGGGTCATGACGTGTGTCACGATGGTATTTTGGTCGACCCAGCAAAAGTTGCAATTATCCTCGAATTGCCACCACCTACATCAGTCACACAACTCAGATCAATGTTAGGACACACAGGCTACTATAGAAAATTTATCAAAGGATATGCAGAGATAACTGCACCTATGGAGAAGTTGTTGAAGAAATATGAAAAGTTTCAGTGGATGGAGGCTTGTCAGTAAAGGTTAGATAAATTAAAGAACAAGATGGCCACTGTGCCAATACTTGTATTTCCAGACTGGAAGAAGGAGTTCCATGTTCATGTTGACGCGTCATTTGTCGTGCTCGGCATAGTCTTGATGCAACTAGGTGAGGGTGCGCTTGACAACCCTATTTCTTTTTCTAGCAGAAAACTGTCGACGGCAGAGAAAAATTACACGATGATGGAGAGAGAAGGACTTGCCATGGTTTATGCGCTGTAGAAGTTCTGACACTACTTGTTGGGTGGACATTTCAAAATCTACATTAATCATTCATCTTTAAAATACCTATTCAACAAGACAGTGTTGGGGGGGGATCTGTCGATGGCTCCTCCTGTTTCAAGAATTTGACTTTGAAGTCATTGTTAAACCTGGTCGACTAAATGTGGGGCCTAACCACCTATTGAGGATAAAAAGTGGTGAAGAACCAACCAGTCTGGAGGATAACTTTCCTGATGTGCAATTGCTTGCGGTCACCATGATGGATGATCATAAAAAGAGTTTAATGATGTCATCCACTTCCTGAGCATAGGCTATGTGCCTAAAGGATTCTCCACTACACAGAAGAAATGTTTGGTCATCAAGGCCGCTAATTATACATTGATTGCAGGACATTTATACAAGTTGGGTGCGGATGAAATATTACGACGCTGTGTTTTTTACTATGAACGACAATGGGTAATGAGGAGTAGAGCACATGCCGATGTTGCAGGATGAAACTACGCTAGAAATGCAACTGTGCGCAAGATATTACAAGAAGGACTATGGTGTCCAACCATATATATGGATACTAAGAGCTTCTGCCAGTGCTGTGATATCTTCCAGAGAACAAGAAAACCGTTCTGCCGCGACGAGATGCCACTTGCACCGCAGATAACCCTTCAATCATTTGACAAGTGGGCCATTGATTTTGTCGAACCAATCAGTACACCAGGGAAGAGGACTGGTGCGCTCTAAATTATCACTATGATAGACTATTTAACCAGATGGGCTGAAGCCGTTCCTGTTAAATATTGCACCACTACGACTGCGACGAAGTTTTTATTTGAAAATGTGGTGACCAGATTTGGCCGTATGAAAATTTTGCTCAGTGACCAAGGTACACATTTTGTTAAAAAAATGATTGTTGAGCTTACTGCAGAGCTCCATATTCAGCATAAGAAGATGACACCCTATCATCCTCAGGTGAATGGAACGGTTGAAGCCTTCAACAATATTCTGGACAATGCATTAACCAAAGTATGCAATGTGCACTGAGATGATTGGGATCAGAAAGTTTCAATTGTGTTATGGGCATACCACACCACTTGCAGGCGACTAAGAGGGCACATTCCATTCAGATTGGTGTATGGACAAGAAGTTGTTGTGATGATGGAGTGCATTATGTCGAGCCTATGAATTGTTGCGCTGACAGAAATGACCGGAGATGCTCTCAAGCAAAGGTTGTCACAGCTCGTTCAGATGGAGGAAGAACGCTTCATTGTAGGGTTCCATCAAAACATAGAGAAGCAAAGGCAGAAAGCATGGAATGATCACCATATCCAGACTAAGCCTTTCACAATCAGAGGACTTGCTTTGTTGTATGACAGCAAATTTTCCAAGCATCCAAGTAAATTGAAGACACATTGGCTAGGGCAATATGTGGTCGCGCACATCATTGATGCAAGCACAGTCAAATTGCAGAAGCTGGATGGAACATACATCGCAGGAATGGTAAATGGCAGTCACTTGAAACCTTACTATGACGGATGCGACATGCCTAGGTAAGGTCGCATCGTGAGTTTTAAAAAAAATAGAAAAAAGGGAAGGAAACCATTATGTCACACGTCTGCGACGGAAGCAGACAAATCAAACTAAAGAGCGGGAATGACAACTAGCCATCATTAAATCCTAGATACCTAAAAATATATAGGTGGTTATGACAGCGAAGCATCATTAATTCGACAAGTCCAGGGAGAATGACGACGTGCTTTTTGGTCCCATCGGTTGTCCTCGCCATAACTGCCCTAAAAGGTACAGGTCAGTACTCGAGTATGTAAGTTAATGTGGAATGCGTTGAACAAGAAGCCCATGTGATCAACAAGACGTCGATCTACCACCAAATAATTGCATGCAAGTCGGGTGCATCTCTATAAATAGGAGGCTTCATCATCAAGGTTTATTTTACGTGCACAGAGTGAAGAAGAGAAAACCAGAGCTTGTGAGTGAGAGAGCCGAAGCTAATGGTTATTGAGATTTCCAGCACCAGTGAGCAATCAAAAGTTACCATCGCTCCATCATTCTCAATCCTTGAAGAGATCACGTTGCCAAAAGTACAAAATCAAGAACAAGAACCAGAAACGATGGCACGACCACGACAACAGACAGTTCCTACGGCCGGTTCGACCTCTAGTTCGGACTCTGCATCAGCCCCCATTCAAAATCCACCGGTAAATCCTGCAGTTGTAGGTCCATGACCATTTGTGCCACAGATGGAGGTTCTGGAATCATCAGGATCGAAGATATCAAAGAAACGCAAGGCTAAGGCCAATGTGGATATGCCTGATGAGGACATGCCTGGGGAGGATGCACCAGTGTTGCCACCACACAGAGACACGAGCTCTACCATTGAAGAGAAGAATCTATTACCACAATATGTTCGGTCAAGGAGAGAAGAGGCACCGAAATTGAAGCTTCCAATGAAAGCACCCTCTTTCTTAGCGACACCCCGGATCCCTTTTTGTGTGCCCCTGCTGATGGATATACTACCAAAGTTGGCCAAACTTTAGTTTGAGGATACTGATACACGCAAGCAGGAAGGATTGGAGAGGAAAAATTACATGGTCACACTTCCAGTTGTGACACCTTAACCCCATCTCATAGTACCAATGGAGTGGGCCAACAGTGTAGACAGCGCGGGCTTGTTAAACTTGCTTCTCATGCCGCACTTTGGTCGGAGCACACAAGTAAGTATATATGTGCAACAACTCCTTGTTTGTTTTCACGGAGGATATTTATGGCTCAATCAACCCTACCTTGTCGACATGAATCTTATCTCATCGATAACGAGTCTATCAAAGCAAGGAGACGACCCTCCGCTGTATCTATGACCAAATAGAGATACATCGAAAATGAAGCAGAAATATGACCTCCAGCGCGCAAGTAGGGGATTCCTAATTGCCCCTATATTTGACAACATGGTGAGGTTCACGAAAAAAATCCTATCTTGCAATCTATTATGCAAGATGAGGCCCACTGAGTGCACCACTGGAACAATAGAGCTTGCAGAGCAGTGGGAAGTGGGCGTAATCTTCAACTA
Source organism: Pseudotsuga menziesii (assembly GCA_001517045.1). Taxonomy (NCBI): domain Eukaryota; kingdom Viridiplantae; phylum Streptophyta; class Pinopsida; order Pinales; family Pinaceae; genus Pseudotsuga; species Pseudotsuga menziesii. The sequence continues at coordinate 34,701 of LPNX010651135.1, read as the reverse complement.
GTCGCAATACTTGTTGAATGAGATGATAGATGATGCAGAGCAGGCGCAGGAGGATGGTAAAGCTAAATTCCACTACTCCTAGCTGCTCATTTTGATTTGATTTATTCTTTAGTCTAACCCACCAAACTACCAGCCCCTGGATGTCCCAGTTCTTTGCCTTGGCGCAAAGTACTAGAACCTCTTGGAGGATAAGGATGACAGGATCAAGAAGAAGGACAATAACATTGAGTTCTTTATGCACTGCGAGGCGTTGCGAGATGTAATAGAGCAACAACATAAAGTAAGGGAAGCGATAGTGCACAAATACTTGTCATTCATAAACTTCCAGGCTGGTGTCCATAACATTATTCTTTAGCTACGATAGGACCCGACCAAGCAAGCGCACCTAGAGGGTTTTATGATTACTGACGCAGATGTGGACACAGTCATCCAAGATTCGCTTAAGGAATGGCGCGGCCTGGTTGATGTACAGATGGACCAGGGAAAAAATAAAGGAGATGGCCAAGGCAAGGGCCAAGGAAATGGCCAGGATGATGACCCAAACAATGATGGGGGCGACAGGCAAGGTAACAAATCGTAGGAGGAAGACAACGGTGATGATGATAGTGAGCACAACAATGATGACGATGATGGAGAAGACAAGCCGACTGATGAGGATGTGCAGAACCAGTGACGAGAATAGGAACAGGAATGTTCACACACACGTAAGAAATGAAAAGCTAATAGAACGACTAATTCGATCAGCTTGGACAAGGAGGACATTGGCTTGCTTCTAGACATTGTCGTGGAAGTAGCAAAGACCATCCTTGAGAGTCTCAATGTACAACAAACGCAAGTGGCCAGCAAACTCATCGAGCACATCAATAAGCTCACAGAGGCCATCAATGAAGTAAAAACTATTGTCGAGGCTAAGACATATGGCGTTGATCCTGGGGATGAATTAATCGCACCACTACTATTGCCACCCCTCAAGCTCAAATTACAGGAGAAAGCACTAGAGTTAGGAACGCCGAAATATGACGATGTTATCCATTACATAGGGACATTGTCGCTATACTTCTCAAAACTAGCGTTTGCCGAATTATATGCCATTCAGCATGCGGTCGCAACAAAGCTTTGGATCCAAGAAAATGTGCTAGCTTACCAGGCCACAAAGAAGACAAGGAAGGTGAAAGAACGCAAGGTCCTCATTAGGGAAAAGGATGAGGAGATCGAGGCGCATGCATTAAAGGAAATTTCAACTCAAAATGGACCTTTTAAATCTAATTCAAATCCCATGCCATCATGTGTTAGCCAATGAAATTGCTTTAAATTTGAAATACCATATAGGTCTTAAACACTTTTTTAATATAAATTTGGGGATAGGTGTCATAAAAAAACTACTTTTTTTGTTTGTATTTTCGACATATCTCCCCGTTTGTTTACTCAAATTTCGATCGGGAGAGCTTGTTGGATGCGGAATTTAAGAGTACCCACTCGGCATACTTTTGACAGACCCCGCTGCCCCAAAAACAAGAAATACCTGAAAGACATGATGATGATGTCATAAAGGTATTTCTTATTTTTGGGGTAGTGGGGTCTGTCAAAAGTATGCCAAGTGGGTACTTAAGGAACATGTTCCTCCCAACCAACTCCTGGAGAAAATCTATACTGCAAATCTCAGGACCCCCGAGCTTGTCTCCTGGTCCACCTGGTAGAAGTACTGGGTGAGAGATGTAGTCTAATAATCCTCTGCAACTCTACTAAGTGTTCAGCAGTAAATTTGTTTTGCATATAGCAGCATGAACTAAGCTTAGAATAGTTGCACTAGTTCAGGTCTTCAGCACTATTCACTCAAAACATACTTCAGCTAGTCCCCTCCATCGAATTTTCTTGTGCACCTCATTCACTCAGAATGTTCACAAGTTAAGAATGAGCAGCCTCGGTTGTCTTCAATGGGAAGTTTTATTAGCATGCCTAGGTATTTTGGGTCAGTTTTCACTTAATGAGCCACCTACTCTTGTTCCACTGTCTTGGGGAACATGACCGCAAAAATATGGAAGTTGCCTCCTGCAACAGCTAGAAGTAGTTTGAGGATGCTGCCAAGTGTCAATCTACTCCCAACCCAGCCTTCTCCACTAAGTGACTAGTAAAACACTCATTTAACAGCTTCCCTAAGCTGTTTTCTCATCTTTCATTTATTTATTAATAAAATATTCAGCAATTACATTAAATTATCCTTGACCCCACTTGGTCATTAATTACAAACTTTATAATAAAATATAACATAATGTTTCTTAAAACATAAAATGTTTTGCAAATTGGGGCATGTGACAAAACTCATATAATATCCCTCATACAAATCTGATATAAAACCATTTCAGGATTGAAGCCAAGATCCATGAAAACTAGTGATACAATGGCATGAGAATGCAAGCTTTTCACACTGGAGTTTCTTGGATTTCGATATAAATAGAATATGGGAAATTAAAGTAAATGGAATTAAATAATGTATTGGTTCCCCAACATCATCAAACTTATAGAAATGTCCTCTTACGAATCTAATATAAATCTACTTCAATATTGAAGCCAAATCCATGAAAACTAGTTATTTAAGAGCATGGGAATGCGGGCCTCTAACATATGTATTCTTGATATTTTGACTTATAGAGAAGATGGACATGATATTAAAGAGACATACATCATATTTCATATATTGGGCCCCAAATATACTCAGCAAAGCGCCAGTACCACTCCAACAAGAGCGCCATCAACATGAGAGTCTAGGGGAATGGAGAAGAACGAATGAGAGAATAGGGGTATTGATGAGAATTATACTATATGGTCCTTTTACCTGCAAATAAAAATCATTCATTAAGCTCAAATTATAGGTCTAAATGTCCTCTTCATCAACCAACTTGGAAAGGAATCCAACTCACTCGAAATTGGTTCACAAGCAGGGAGAGTGAACACTCACTGTGCAATGGACAAGCAAAAGCTCTCCAAAATGCCAAAGGCCAATTAACAAATGAGAAAAATATATTCTCCTATTCTATCATTCCTTATTCTACTGTGGACATGGAAAAAAGTGCATCTACTTATGGATGCTTGAACTGTGAAGGAGTACCTACTTATGGGTGCTCACAACTCTATGTTGGTGACATAGAGATCATATTTAAAAATGTTGTTGTAATACAAAGTTCTCATAAGCATGAATATGAATACATTGTGACAGATAATGACTAACCAAGATCAACTTCCCCATATCCACTTGAGCTTCAATAATTTGATCAAATAAAGAAGAAAGAAGAAGAGGAGGTTTGCTCCCATGAACCATCCTTCATTGAAGGGTCTTTGAAGATGAGTGAAGAGAATATCCATGAGGCCCTTACCATACTCAATGACACTAAATAATTGGTGTCAAATTCTTGTTGAAATTTTCTTCATTATAGGATCCATCCTTCCTTGAAGACATGGAAAAGATTCAAAGAACAATGTGAAACATCGAAGGTAATTTCATGTTTGTGCTTTTTCATAGAAACAATTTGGTTGAGCTTAATGAATGGTTACATGAAGCATACTTGAATAATAGTGAGGATACTCATAAGCTCAAACTTCAAAATGAGCAACTTCTTGAGAGGTTGCAAGATACTTGTTCTTCCTCCTGTGTTTCAGATTGTCATATGGTAGATTTCTTGGAGGATTCTCATGACATAAGGGATCATGAGAAACATGGAAAATTGCATGTTCTTGATGTGTTTGAAGTTGATATTGATGAGAGCAATCACTTATTGTGGTCCAAGAGGAACTTGAGTTTCCTCTTGAAAATGGTTGCACACTTTTTGAAGAAGTGCATGATTCCACTACCTTGGAACCAACCTATGAGGAGTTTTTTTCATTATTTAGGGAGGTGCATGTTCCTACCCCTATGAATCCTTCACATTATGAAAACTTTGCAATTTCTAATCATTTGGGTGAGTTGGTTCTTTCTCCTACATCCTACACTTCCATGTTTTGCAGCATTTATCCTAATGAAGTATGGGTGAAAGGTTTTTTTATGGTGCCAAATGAGGAGTATGGGATTCCTATCTCTCCTTTTTATGATGACATGAGTAGAGAACCATCTTATTTACATTTGCAACAACATCCTTTGTTACATTATGATGATATACATATTCATGGGTGTATTTATGAGACTTCTTTGAACCACTTGAAGTCTTCATGTTTTCTTTGCTCCTTATTCAGTTTAGATTTTGGTGGAGGTTCTTCATTCACATATTGGATGAAAGAACACATGGTTGATTATCTTGATGCACATTATATTTTTTTAGAGCAGCATTATGGGAAATGGGATCCTCACCTATGTCATTGGGGCAGATCTCATGTAATACATGATGCTTGTGTGTATGGGCCACATGATGATCTACTTACTTGCATGTACAAGCACTTTCATGATTATTTGATTAGGTACCTTCTTGATGTACACTTTTATGATGTTGTTATGTGCTTTCATCATATATATTTTGTAATCATGATGTTTGGAAGTGTGCAATACAAGCAATGGGATCCGGGTATTACTTTGTTTCAATTTTGGGGGTAATAAGTAGTAGTGGATATTGAGTCCCCACTTGAGAAGGTGATTGTAATCAGAGTAGAGAAGCAACAATCATGGTGGTTCCTCTTTGAAACTTTCTTGGAATCTTGGAAATTCAAGTTTGGCAACTCAGTACCAACTTCAAAGAATTATACAAAAGCAAAAAGGGTTGAAAGTTTAGAAAAGGTTTTCAAAAGATTGAGGTAAATATTATTTGTGCAAATTTTGTTTTGATGGATTTTATTAATCCTTTTGGTGTTAGTGGTGATGTCACATGACATTTCAATATTCAAAGATCTACATATATCTACTTTTGGAAACACACAATTGTAGTACATGAGTGCCACTACTCAAATTGCATATAACGTTTGAAGCAAAGTTTTGGAAGGAAAGAATGTTATTAAAAATCTATGTTTGAAATTGATTGAGGACAAGAAATATTGAGTGGGGAGGACTATCTTTTCCCCAATTAAATAATTTCCAAATAATACTACTTGCAAATAATGTTCCACCAACCTACTAGTTTCCTAGGTTGAGATGGAGACATAAATTTTGTAATAAGGGGCTATGGGACCAAAAGGAATTTATTTTACCATATTCACATTTAAATGGGTCGAATAAATGTTGAATTATAACAAAATAAGGTGGCATGGTTTCATGAAGACACTTGGAAGCTTGTGGAGCCTTTGGATGACAAGATTCCCCACACACTTGGCATGATCTTCATCTAAATTCAAACACATGGGAAATGTAATGTTATTGGAGTGTGATGTGGTGTCAAATATAATATAATGAGGGAATTAATTTGAATATGTAAAGGAGAGTAACTCCCATGTAATAGGAGGAGACTAGAAGACAAGGTGTGCCACTTGGAAGGAGATTCGATGCACTCTATGACAACAAACGATGAAAGATTCTATGACAAGTATGAAAAATTCAGACCTGATTGTAGACATATGACAAATATGACATGAAAGGGATAAAAATAGCCACAAAGAGGTCAAATTTGGGATTTAGAGGTAGCCATTCGAATTGGGGAAAGAATTGGAGCATCAAGAGGAAGACAAGTGTCATGAGAGTTACTAAACCACTAAGATGAGTTGGAGGGATACCATGGAGGGAAATTCGACCTTAGGAGGCCTCATGAATTTAATAAAATGATTTCATGAGGAGTGATAATGGTTTTTGATCATTTTTTAATTAGCCTTTGGCATTTTGAAGATCTTTTGCTTGTCCATTGCACGGTGAGTGTTCACTCTCCCTACTTGTGAACCAATTTCGAGGGAGTTGGATTTATTTCCAAGTTGGTTGATGGAGAATCCATTCATACATATTATTGGATATTAATGAAGTATTTTTTTGGTTTGAAGTTCCATACAGTTGAATTCTCATATATCTCCCTATTCTCTCATCCCTTCTTCTCCATTCCCCCACACTCTAATGTTGATGGTGCACTTGTTGGAGTGGTGCTGGCACTTTTCTGTGGATATTTGAGGACCAAGGCTTGATAGATAATGTATGGATATTTACTCTTATTTATATATTCTCTATATTTCGAAATAACAAAAATCCATATGTGAAAGGCTTGCATTCCCGTGCTCTTGAATGACTAGTTTTCCTGTATTTGGCTTCCATTTTAAAGGAGTTGTATAACATATTTGTATGAGGACATTTACATGAGTTTGGTAATTATAGGGAAGAAATATATGATTTATAAATATGTAATTTCATGACCATATTCTATGTATCTCCAAATTCAAGAAACTACAGTGTGAAAAGCTCGCATTTCCATGCTCTTGAATAACTAGTTTTCATGGATTTGGCTTCAATCTTGAAGTAGTTTTATATCATATTTGTATGAGGGTTGTTCTATGAGTTTGATGATGTTGTGAAAACCTTATATTATGTGTTACTTTATAATTTCATGTCCCTATGATCTGTGTGTCTAAATCCAAGAGATCCATATGTGAAACTCTTGCAATTCCATGCTACTAATTCACTAGTTTTCATGTATTTGACTCCCATACTGAATGAGTTGTATACAAGACTTGTATGAATGGATTTATATAGTTTTTAATATTTTTGGGGAAGCAATTTATATCATATTTGTATGAGGGTTGTTCTATGAGTTTGATGATGTTGTGAAAACCATATATTATGTGTTACTCTATAATTTCATGTCCCTATGATCTATGTGTCTAAATCCAAGAGATCCATATGTGAAACTCTTGCAATTCCATGCTACTAATTCACTAGTTTTCATGTATTTGACTCCCATATTGAATGAGTTGTATACAAGACTTGTATGAATGGATTTATATGGTTTTTAATATTTTTGGGGAAGCAATTTTTATTTTGAATATGGTCTCTATATGTCACATCATGATCTGAACCTTTAACTCTACCTTTTATTGGTCAAAATCGAGCTAGTTATTTAATTTTCCCATAAGCAATTTCACTAAAAGTTATCAAAGGAATGTGGAACTCTATAACTAGTTTGCAGAACTAATAACCATGTGTAATCATATTCCATGAGGTATTATATAAGGACCCATAGTCTTCTTACAAATTTGGGAGGGTCGTACAAGATTTTGGAAGCCAATTTGGCTCTCACCTTTGGGGGGATTTGACCTCAATTTTCCTAGTAAATTTTCCCCTTTTATTATTAGCCCCAAATCAAGTTGCAGAAGCCTAAATTCAGATACAAAGTGTCCATAAACTTCCTTGATATTTTATAAGACTCACCATACCATTTCCTTTCAAATTTGATACCATTTGGTGAAAGTTGGAACCCTCTAGACTCATGACTAATTAAGCTTGAATTTGCCCAATTTGTAATTTTCTCCAAAAATCCAAAAAGGACATTACAATATGGTTAAGTAGTCAGTCACAGTAATTATATATCTTTCTCCTGTTTGCTTCCCTGTTGGACTAATACGGCCCATAAAATCAACGACCCATTTATCAAATGCTTGTCGAGTTATTTCGGGTACTAATGGCATGTCATCTTATCGCGACGAATTTATGGTTCTTTGAAATACATCACACCTATGAAAGTATTCTTAGGAATGCGCATGCATGGTGTGCCACCACAATCCTACTTGCAATATTTTTTGCAATGTAGCTTTTCCAGCAAAGTGGCCTCCTTCGACACCAGCATGTGCTTCTTTTAGTGTCATCGGTCGCTCATGATCCAAGATGCAATGACGAAGAATATCATTAGGGCCCATTTTATATAACTGTCCAATGATCAACTAGAAATATGTAGCTCGCACAACTAATTTTTTCTTCTGTGCAGTAGTAAATTTAGTTGGTTCATAACTTGTACTCAAAAATTGTACTATGTCTTTGTACTGATCATCAAACATTGTTATCAAAAATAGTTACGCATAAGAGAGACTATCACCGAGGTTACCAGGTTCTTCACTATTTTTTATCCTTGACAGGTGGTCTGGTCCTGAATTCAGTCGATTGGGTTTAACAATGACTTCAAAGTCAAATTCCTGAAAAAGGAGAAGCCACTAGCAAATATCCCCTCCCCCAACATTGGCTTACTGTCTAGGTATTTCAATGTTGAATGATCTGTGTACATTTTTAAATGTCCACCCAACAAGTAGTGTCAAAATTTCTGCAGAGTGTATACCATCGCTAGTCCTTCTCTTTATGTCGTGGTATATTTTTTCTCTGACGTTGATAATTTCCTCCTAGTGAAGGCAATAGGATGACCAATCAACCCTTCGTCAGGCTATGATATTACCACACTGAGCACGAAATACAACGCACCAACATGTACATGGAATTCCTTATTCCAGTATGGAAATACAAGTATGGGCGTTGTAACCATCTTTTTCTTCAATATGTCCAGACTTTCTTGGAAAGTTTCCATCCAGTGGAACTTAACATCTTTCTTCGGTAACTTCTCCATCGCAGCAGTCACCTCCGCATATCCTTTGATAAAAAATTTGTAGTATCTTGTATGTCCTAATGTATATCTCAATTGGTTCAATGTGGTAGGTGATGGTAGGTCAACGATGATCACAATTTTAGTAGGTTCGACTAAAATTCTGACACAGCAAACCACATGGCCCAACTGAATTCTAAACAGGGCACAAAAGATACATTTCTTTAAGTTCAATGAAATTTGATACTAGCAACACCATTACAACATCATCCTGATGCTCTCAATATGATCCTTAATGATCCCAAATATTATCCAATCATCGAATTTGAGCTCAAGAAAAATATGAATAAAATCTTTGAAGGCAACCATTACTATTCTAGAAAAAATAGTAGGAGCATTCTTGAGTCCAAAGGGAATTACCGTGTATTGGAAACAACCCCACTCCATTGCAAAGGTTGTCTTGTGTCGATCTTCCTTTGTGATTCTAATCTGATGGTACCCAGAGAACCAATCATTGAATATGTAAATTTTTTTACCCATGACACTCTCCAGTACCTCATCTGTAAAGGGAGTTGAAAATGGGTCATGCAAACAAACATCATTCAATTTTCTCAGTTCGACTCAACTCCAGACTTCACCAGTAGTCTTCTTATATTGCACAACTATTGAAATTATCCATTATGATTCTTCTATAGGTTCTATGATACCTGAATCTAGGATTCGATCTAGCTCTACCTTGACTTTTTATTTATACCATGGATTGAGTCAGTTTGTTCGATGCTTGAAATGTTTTGTGTCGGGATTTAAAGGTATCTTCATTTCTCTGAGATCTTTGACAATCCCTTTCATCTCTGAGAATTTCGTAGGGAAGAGGTCCTGAAATTCATGCAATAGATCTGTGATTTTCTCGACCGTATCATGATCCCAGTAATCTCCAATATTGGAAAATTTTGGATTCTCCGGGGAGCCAATATTTACTTTCTTGACTTTTAGCGGGTTCGGGAATTGGTCGCTAAAAATACCAAGTCCTTCCACTGCACACTTACCTTCAGACTCTAGAATTTTTACGTCGAGTGGAACATCGTCTTCAGGTTCTTCCGTCACATTATAACACTCCATTCAATGTCGGATTGTTGCACTGCTCTAATTGAATTTTGTTATTGTGACCGGGATATATTCAAATATCTTCATTTTGATCACTTACAGTGCAACATCAATTGACAGATGATCATAATTTTGAATTTGTGAACCTATTGATATACAGGTAAATGAAAGAAATTGTGAAGTGGATTATGCAGTGGAATCTCAAGATCAATCTACACTGAACAAGACAAATTTGAGACAAATCTGATAAGTATTGATCAGTAAATTAAAACATTAATATCCATTAATTCAACAATAATACAATAGTGTTACAATAAGGAGAATTCAAATCATGTGGATAGGATTCAAATATACCAACTCAATCTGAATTAATAGCTAACTAGTAGTGTCTAAATCACTGCATGGGAGCCACTAGTCTAACTCTTAATGTCTAAATCAGTTCGACAATCAGTTAAACTACTTAAACCAATTAAATTGATAAGGTAGGTGGAAAAATGCGCCACTTCCCCATGCAGCCATGCAAAACTGATGCTAAAATAACTAAGAGTGATCTAACTAATTGTAATTGAAGGTTGACTCAGTATAACTGCCTACCTACCATAGCCAACTGATGGAGGTTGTTGGTGGCACTCAAAGTGGCTCCTAGAATGTAGGGATTGGTATTGGTGGCACTGAATGGCACCGGTGGCACTAATGGCACCAGTGGCACCAATATCATGGTGGCACCAAACTCACCCAAATGACTCCTAAGTAAGACAATATGATCAAATAGACTATATATGGACAAGGGAGGATTGTATAATCTTAACACCCCCCCTTAATCCTAACTTGGACAACTTTGGGCCCTGGAAACTAGGCCAAAAGTCACCCATACAATCTAAAAGAAATAAAAATTGCTTAATAAACTAAGGAAAATGGGGAAAACCTCATGGGAACCCCCCCCCCCTCAAAAAAGCAGTAAATCGGGAAAAACAAGTTATATTTAAGAGAAAATTTTCCTCTTTGGGTAATAAATTGTAAAAAAAATGCTGCAATTTGCATCACTATGCAGCAGCAAATGCAGTAGTTTGGTTCTTCTATGCAGCAACATCTTGAGACTGTGCATGTGAACCTCTCAATTTTATTTTGATTTGATGAATGTCCTTTGTGTTTCTTCTTTCTGGAGGAGCAATGGAATGATCAATTTTGTTCTTCGGTGGGCCAAATTGGTGATCATTCGCTATCATCAAGTAGCATTTCCATGGAAGTTTATTGCACCACTCTGTATTTAGCGAATCTGTGTGAGAGAGTGCAACATGTTCATTCTGATACTGGGACCTTGTTCTCCTTTTGTCTTCTATATTCCCAGCTACTTTAATGAGATTTTGGGCCCATTTAGGCTTAGGCCACTAATTTTGAATGGGAGTTGGATCTGGATCTAGATTCTCATGAGGTATAGCCTCAATATCAAGATCATGTTGATCTTGTTCCTCTTCATTTGAAACTGAAACATAAGAAAAGATATCATCATAAATTGGAAATGGAAGAGTGTTTATAGTTCCTTTTGCTTCGGATGGTTCTGTATCAAGCAACTGATCTTCTTCAAACTGAACACTGTGCTCTATGAAGCACTTCCTAGTTGCAATATCCATCAATTTATATGACTTTTCATCCTCAGCATATCCCAACAGTATGCATTCGCTACTCTAGTCTTGGAAGGCCTTTCTCTTGTCCATAGGTATTATGGCCCAAGCTTTAGAACCAAAGACTCTCAAAGACATCAGGCTTATGCCCATGCAATGCTTCCAATGGAGTTTCCCCAACCAAAGATTGGTGAGGTACTCCATTATATATGTATGAAGCACAGTTTATAGCTTCAGCTCAAATAGAAGGAGGAAAATTATTAGCTTGGAGAAGATAGGTTTCCATCTCCTTCAATGATCTATTTTTCCTCTCAGCCACACCATTTTGTTGTGGTGTGTATGGAACTGAGTGTTTGATTCGAATCCCCTCTAATTCACAATACTGTTGAAAATATATTTTAATGTCTTCACCTCCATTATCTGATATAATGGACTTGATCTTATTTCCGAAACTATTTTCAATCAAGGCTTTAAAAACTTTAAAAATTCTGAATACCTCTTATTTATGTTTCATAAAATATACCCAACAGAACCTGGAAGAATCATCAATAAAAGTAAGGAAATACCTAGAACCATTGTTTGATGTTGTAGACATAGGTCCTGAAACATCACTGTGTATTAGATCAAGTATAGAGGCAGCTTTGTTTGTCTTCCCAACTTCATACCTCTTCTTTGAATGCTTACCTACCAAGCAACTAGAACATACTCCTTCTAAAGTTTGGATGAGAGGAAAGCCTTCAACCATTTTGTCATTATGGAGTTGTTGGATATATTTGAAATTGAGTTGCCAAAATATCTCATGCCACAACTTGCTGGTGTTATTGGCATGAGTTAATAGAGTTGTTGGACGTGAAGCAGGAAGGAAATCGGAGAAATCATATGCCTTTGAGGCATGGTTAGCAAACCCTTTCGCTATGACATTTCTAGTGGCATTTTTAGTGATTTACATTGAGTCAGAGTCGAATGTAACTCTCTTGGGAGAGCCTATATGATTCATCTGATAAATAGACAACATATTTGCTTCAAGAGAGGGAACATAGAGAAGACTCTTGAACACACCATGCTGGATTTTAATAGAACCTCTCCCAACAGCTAGGATTTGGGAGACATCTCCCATGTGAATGCCAGGTCCTCCCCATAGAGTGAGAGTGGTGACGAATTCCTTTGACGAAAACACGTGGTTGTATGCTCCATAATCTATCAAGTAAGCTTTTGGCTAAGTAAGGTCTGCCTTCAAGGCATGGCATCTCTCATGATCTTTTGTCGGTTGTCCAGCATCAGGCCTCTTTGATCCTTGTGGGAGGGAAATATTGTTTTGTTCAAGGAGTGTTGACATTTGGTCGATTGCATTCTTCATGCACTCGCTCTCAATATGAAAGCCTCTCATACAATATGGACACTTAGTCTTCTCGAATTTCTTCTTTTTCTTGGAACCCGAGGCTCCATCGGAAGATCTCTAATTCTCCTTTGGCTTCGAATTAGTGGCTTTGGGATCCTTCCCTTTGTGTTTCCCTTTTTCTTACGCATTGTTTGAGTCTGTCATAAAGAGTGCTTCATTCTTGGAGGTTTGAATCACTGCCATTTGAAACAATTTATCTTTCTCTTGTATTAAGGACTTGACAAAATCATCTAGAGAAGGCATCTTCCAATTGGGGATGGAAGTTATTTCAGAATGGAATGTAGAGACAAAAACTGAGTACTCGGAGCCAATCTTGCTCAGTACAGACAACACAAGTTGCTCATCTTTCCTCTCCAATCCACATTGTTTGCATTGCAATACTAGTGACTTGTATTTTGTGAAAATTTGTTGGATAAATTTTAAATTGTTGGGTTGTAAAGCAATGAGATTATTCTCCAATATGTGCCCTCGAAGCTCATCTTGTTTTCCAAACAAAGATTCAATATTTTCCCAAGCTTCCTTCGGAATCCTTAGTCCCTCAAGGTGGAACAAAAGATACCAGGAGATATAAGTACACATGAATCCAAAGGCCTCATCAAGCCAATTCAAAAAATTGTTCTTCTCAACATGTTGTTGGGGCTCAGTTTCTCTTCCCATAGTCATCCTATACACAACAAGATTGCACAAGGACACCTGCATATCTGCCCTCCAATTAGTGTAGTTGAAGGGTGTAAGGATTCAGTGTACAAGAGTTGAGGGATCCATCTCTCTGTATGCTGAGACAGTAAATTCCTCAAGAAGCTATGTAGATACCAGCAAAAACACTACAAAACCAAATTCAATTCACAATCATGTCAATTTCAATACTTTCCACCTCGACATGTACACTTTCTCAGAGTTCGTCATACCTGAATAGACTTCTATGAACATAATTCAGAGGGAGAATAATTGTCAAGTGGATTATGCAGTGGAATCTCAAGAAAAATGTACACTGAACAAGACAAATTTGAGACAAATATGATAAGTATTGATCAGTAAATTACAACATTAATCTTCATTAATTCAGCATTAATACAATAGTGTTACAATAAGGAGAATTCAAATCATGTGGATAGGATTCAAATCTACCAACTCAATCTGACTGAATAGCTAACTAGGGGTGTCTAAATCACTTAATGGGAGCCACTAGTTTAACTCCTGATGTCTAAATCAGTTAAACTAGTTAAACCAGTTAAGTTGATGAGGTAGGTGGACAAAGGTGCCACTTCGGGATAAGATCAACGGTTGGAAGGTGATCCGAAGCGTGGAGTAGTGCATGAGATAAATGATACAAGAGGTAGTATATTATAAACCTCCCTCCACATGGCATAATGTGGTGAGATCCACAAGGAAACATGGTAAAGGGAAAACCACTTTCTGCGGCTTCTTAAACTGGTCTCCTTGCATAATATAAAAGATCATTGGTAATTGTAAAAAGGTTTATTTTGTCGTGGCATTGAGGAAAAAGTGAGACATTAGCAATGCACGGGTCTACGGTTCAATTTGTTGTCTGAAGGTCAACTGCGGGCTTTCTGCCACCTCCCAGGTAGTTCTAACACGTGATTTCCTACTTGGTTTATGTTATGGAAGAAGCTTCAAGTTCAATTTCTCTCTACAAGTTCATGGATAACAAAGAAGAGGTTATAGTTGATAGAGAAGGAAATGTATTCGACCCAATTCTCTTTGTGTGCAACATTTCTCAGTCCAAAGAATAATTATGGAGTTTTAATTCACAAGGAAGATATGTTTTGAATGTGAATAGAAATTACCAAGTTTAGATCTTATTTAAATTATGTAAATGATAAGAATGTAATAGTGGATTTTTCTCTTCAAAGGTGTAAGTTGGTGAATGAAAATATAGACAAAAAACCATTGGACACTACACAAAATGTTGTTAATTTCTTAAAAACTTTGACATATGAAGACATGCAAGAGATCGGAATCAGGTACAAGCTAGCCATCATTTTATGGGCTATAAAGTTTATTAATAAGCATAATCTGGTTAAAGTTGTGCAAGATAAAACCAATCAGATGCTTCTGCATGTTAAATATTTCAAGCAGATGTTTCAAGAACACTTCGATGAAGGTCTTCCTCCTTTCTGGGATGATAATGGCCAGTTGTTGTCCCTAGAATAATATCATAATCTGTTGGTGCGTAATCGAATGGACCATTCAAAATTCAAAGAATTGACAAAGGGACTAAAAGGAAAAGTCATTATAGAGACATTTGCAGATGACTTTGAGATATTTGAGTGGTTCATGATCACTCAAAGAAGTATACCACCTATTTCTTACACTCAATGTGTGGAGTTAGAGGTGGCAATCAAGGAAATGATGGATTGTGACCTCTTGAATCATGAGCAATGGAAAGCTGTGGAAAAATTCGGGAAGACCAAATACAGGCTACACCAATGATGAACATGTGTCACAATGAAAGGGAGCAGTTCAGATATCTCTTTGGTCTACCACATGGATTTTCTATAAAATGTGTTTTTATGAAAAAAATTCAGTTACTAGGTTCCTTGGAGTTAGGTATTTAGTTAAACGAACACTGAGTTATAAGAAGTTTGTTAACCATTTGCTCGAGGATCCATTTTTGTATATAATTTGCATTCTATGATGTATTGGGGGTTCGATCCCAAAGAAAAGAAGCATATTGTTCATGGACAATATTTTTTGAATACAATTTTGCAGAGAATAGAGAAAAGGAACTCTTTTGTGAGATAGAAATTATTGTGGTAATGATTTTAAAGTTTGTGATGTCCTCTATGTGTATGTGTAAATATTTACCTTTGTTTTCCATTATGTGTCTCTCTTCTTAAGTATTCGATTGAGAATAAATGTTTTGAAATTCATCTATGGTGTTCCAAATGCCTGCAACTGAATACTCATTATTTTTTGTCTAACATTACATTAAAATTCTTCCCTAGTTTGAATCTTTGATATAATGGGTTGTTTATTCTTGATGTCTACTACCATCCTATACTAAAACTTATGACTGAAGAATTATTGCGTTTCTAGATTATGAAATGAGAGATAGTTCTTTCTTTTTATCTGCAAAACTGAATATATTTATTTGGTATGACTCCACTATCCCAATAGTTTCTTTCTTTGATCTTTCCATCATATTCTGAAAATTGGTGTGATTCATGTTTGGAAACTCTATCCCTTATACTTGAAAAATATTACTATTTTAGTGACCTTAGGTGGTAATTTTGTAGAGGGAACCCCCTTTGACTAAAAAGGCTAGTTTTTGTCTAAAGATTGGTTTGAGGTTACCTTAGAAATTTCATCTCATGGGAAAAGGAATTTTCTGAGTGATAACAGTGGCCATTCTGAGATATATTCTTTATGTTCGACCCACCATCTGTTGGATGTATCTTTCAGCACAAATTCCAGGGCGGACAAGCGCCAATGTTCTGTGACTTTTTCTTCAAATTCTGTCAGAAAATATGCAAGGTTAGGTAAACCTTCATAGGTAGGTAGCTCACTTGCCTCAGTTCCTAACCATCGCACATACCGTGCGATTCTTGTGCACTTTCTCATGGATACATCATGCATCTAATTCTGCCGATTTTCCAATGATTCGCCATAATTTGATGTACATGAACTTATACTTCACCAACTAATATTTTCGTCAGTTGTTGGATTTACAAAGTTGTCCCTTGCAGACGTGATGATATAGATATGGTTGAGATAGTCGCCTTGTCCTTCACTATGTACTAGTTCGACGTATCTTTGTCCTTCTAACGGATGAATTGGTATGACCACCCTTAACTCTGAATCTTCATATGATAAGATTATTTTCTTAAAATTGATGATGGTCTGATTATCGACCACCTAGTCAATCCCCAAAAGTGTAGGATATGGGTTTGTATCATCGACAACGTCTATCACTTCAAAATCAACATACGTTCTCAGGCCTTCTACATCAATAGGTACTTGATTTGGTCGACTGATATGTAGGACTTTCAACTTATTTTCTAATATGAGTTGAATGGGAGACCAATCCAATCAAGGCTTACCCATTCTTTTCCATGTTTATCTCATCAGAATGTTGACGTCATATCTCAAGTCCAAAATGATATAGTCCATATCATAGTCTCCTATATGGGCAGTCATTCTTAAGTCATGATCGGTCTTTAATCTTTTCCCCACATGGTTTACTCTTCTTTCTGGTCTACTAGGGTTGTCAATTATGCGACAACATATTTAGCATGTATTAGCGATAAGAAACTTTTAAAAAATTCTTTAAGCCTAGCAACCTTTCCCTTCGGTTGCTTTTGAAATAGATGAACGAATCTTTCTGGCATCTCTATTATTCGTCTTCTTGCTTGTGTAGGAGCAGATGTAGACACTTGATTCTTGTCGACGAATTTGGGTCGCACATCCAAGAATACTTCCTTTTCTCTCTGGATGTCAAACGAAACTTTCTTTTGTGCTTCCAGTCACACCTGTGGTTGCCCATGCTATGCATCTTTGTCTACTCCAGTCGCAGCACCTCCTCTTGTTATGACAACAATATTTGGTTCCCTCAAATCAACAGAAATCATCTTGATATTCTAGTTGGGATTCGGATTGGGATTCTACAGAGGATTTGGATTTCCCACAGTTCTAGCCTGCCACTTCGCAATCAATTGCAAACTGTTGATGTATTTGTAACTTCAGAATGTATTCATCTATGTATCTTATGTATTGTAACCTGATGTTTATTCCGGGATGTATCTATTATGTAATTGAGTCATGTTGTCATGCCCTGATGTTCCGATCGAGAGAATCAATAATGTAAACAAGTCATGTCAAGTCATAGTGGGTAACCCTCTGATTGTCTGAGGGTTAAAGTCCCCGCAGTTCCGAGGCACTAGGGTTATTAGACTCTCCTAGTAGAGGTCAGCCCTAGTAGGGTTTTAGTCATGTCAGGATTAGTATAAATAGAGAGTTGGGGTCTCTATTTAGTACACATCAGTCACACACTCAAGTGTAGCGCATAGTTGAGGAAGGAGAAGACATTAGGGCTAGACAAGAAGAAGATTACTGCTATCGGGAGTGCATCTTATTATTTTGGGGTTTTACATCTTGTGTTGATTCTATCTCTAAGGAAGTTGCAGGGTTTTCTCCATTTATGGTTTCCCCGATGAAAAACACTATGTTCATTGTCTCTTGTTTTTGATTGATGTACTTGTTATTCTCTCAGTAAAGATCCTAACATAATGCTAGCTTGAATGTTGAAAAACTAACATGGTATTAGAGTTAACTTGAGAAGAAGACACACTGCAGCTGCGGGAACTAGGGCTTCCTAGTTTGTGGATCTTCCTAAAAGTAAAGTGGAATAACTCTCCTCCTTAGGGCGCATCTTTCTGTCGAAGCAGAATCCAATTCTGAGGTTTTTCAGTTTTGGACCTGTCATTACTATCGAAAATTAGGGCTTTTCACAGAAGAGGAATTTTTCAGTGAGCCCAGACCTGTATTGATCTCCTCCCCAAAATCGAAGTTAGGGACAAATTTCAAGGCATTTGGGTGGACATAACTCCGGAAAAGCAAAACCCTAATTTGCTCCTGAACCAGCTCTGCAGGATTTCAGCTAAAGTTTTAGATCAGACATCTTGAACCTGGTAAGATCTAAAATCTTTTGTATTTTCATTTGAGGTTCTCAGTTAAGATGCCTCATCATACCAAGCTTGATGAAAAGATTGAGGGAGCTGATAACTTCCGAGCCTGGAAGTATAGGATCTCCCTGGTTCTTGAAGAAAATGAGTTAGACTCCTACATCCATGAGGAGGTTCCAGTTCCAGAGGGAGATGAGGCAAAGGCCTTACATAAGAAGAAGATGGTTATGGCAAAGAGGATCATTGTTGATTCTATCAAGGATCACCTTATCCCATAGGTGTCCTCTCTCAAGACACCTAAAGCTATGTTTGATGCCCTAACCAAATTGTTTGAAGGGAAGAACATAAACCAGAAGATGACTCTAAGAAACCAACTGAAGAATGTGAAGATTCAGAATGTAGAAACAATCCAGTCTTACTTCACAAGAGTTTCTCAGATCAAAGAACAACTAGAAGCAGTTGATGAAGAAGTGGAAAATGCATAGATTGTGATGACTACCTTGAATGGACTTCCTAGGTCATGGGATTCTTTCATCCAAGGAATCTGTGCTAGAAAGAAGTTAGTCAAGTTCAGAAGACTATGGGAAGAGTGCTCTCAAGAAGAATCTTGGATAGCAGCTCGAGAAGAGAATATGGGAAGTGAATATCAAGCTCTCACGGTATACTCCAAGTCAAACAAAAGAAGATCTCATATCTCCAGAGGTAAGCACTCTCACAAAGATAACACCAGAAAAGATTTATCTAGGATCATATGTCATACATGTGATGAAGCAGGACACTATGCAAGGAATTGTCCTAAGAAACAGAAACTAATGAAGAGGAGCAACAAAAGAAGACATCATGCTCATGCTGCAGAGGATGATGAACCATCCAGGAAGAGATCCAGATATGAAAGTGAAGATTCTTCAAGCGAGGATGAATATGTTTTGATATCCGCTCTCACAAGTAACATTACTCATGGAGTGATGATTGGCTTATAGACAGTGGGGCTTCCAAACATATGACTAGATTCAAGGAATCCTTGTGAGACTGTCAGAACATGAATCACCTCACAAGGTAAAGCTAGGAGATGACTACCAATATCCAATAAAAGGTAGTGGGCAATCTTCCTATAAACTAGACTCTGGAAAGTCTCTAACAATGAAAGAAGTATTGTTTGTGCCAGGACTGAAGAAGAACCTTCTCTCCATATCAGCATTAGATGCAAAAGGAATGCAGGTTGCATTCATAGATGGTCAAGTCATCATGTAGCCAAAAGGAAAGACTATCGATGATGTGGTAGTGATTGGAGAACAAGAAGGAGGATTGTACAAATTGAAGGGCCATCCAGAACAAGCCTTGGTCCATGACACAGTAGAGCCAAGTGAACTTTGGCATAGAAGGCTTGCACATGTGCATTACAGAGCACTACCTATTGCAAGCAAAGTTGTCGAAGGTCTTCCAGAAATCCAAGCAAAACATGATGGGGTCTGCAAAGGATGTGCGAAAGGAAAGAATACAAAGAAGATATTTCCAAGCAGCGAAAGCAAAGCAAAAGGAATCTTGGAAATCATCCACTCCGATGTATGCGGTCCTATGTCATTAAGCTCTTTAAGCGGGTATGCATATTATGTTTCTTTTATTGATGATTTTTCTAGGAAGACATGGGTTTACTTCATGAAGAACAAAGACGAAGTATTCAGTAAGTTCAAGGAATTCAAAGCCTTGATTGAGAACCATACTAAAAAGAAGATCAAGACCATTTGATTAGATAATGGCAGAGAATTCACTTCAAATGAATTCAAAGAGCTATGCAAAGAATCAGGGATTAAGAGGGAGTTGTCCACTCCTTATAATCCACAACAGAATGGGATTGCGTAACAGAAGAACATAACTATCATGGAAGCTACAAAAGCAATGCTTCATGATCAAGACCTTCCTATGCATCTTTGGGTGGAAGCTGCCAGAATAGTG
>LPNX010651135.1:0-14440 GCA_001517045.1 Pseudotsuga menziesii | reverse complement strand
AGAACCGTACTCCACATAGAGTACTCGAGAACAAGACTCCTGAAGAAGTCTTCTCCGGCAAGAAACCAAAAGTCAGCCATCTCAGAATATTCGGTTGTCCTGTGTACATCCACATTCCAAAAGAGAAGAGGACCAAATTAGATCCTTCAGGAAAGAAGGGTATATTTGTGGGATACTCTGAAAGCTCGAAGGCTTACAGAATATATTTCCCAGGATACAAGAAGATTGACATCAGTAGGGATGTGACATTTGATGAAGACATAGCTTACAACAAAGCCAGAATGAGAACTACTGAAGAACTTGAAGAAGCAGAAGCACCCAGAATTCATGATACAACCATGAATGAAGAAACTCAAGAAGAAGATCGAGAATTTGAAGAACCACAAAGACCTGTAGATCCACCTCTGGAGAAGAATCCTCATAAGAGGAAACCTACTTCGGTACGAGAAGTTATCCAAGGTGTGGAAAGATATGGGGCTCCAGAACAGAATCATAGAGAAAGAAAGAGGACCAGATCCTGTTCCGGTTATGTAGCTTTACTATGTGATTTCATTGATAAAGAACCTTCTAGTTATGAAGAAGCAGTAGAACGGAAAGAATGGAAGGATGCTATGATCAAAGAGTACCAATCGATCATGAAGAATGATGTTTGGGATTTTGTCCCAAGACCAAATGGGAAGTCTGTTGTAACTTCCAAATGGATTTACAATATCAAACATGTTGCAGACGGTAGCATTGAAAAATACAAGGCAAGATTTGAAGCTCGGGGTTTCTCTCAAAAGGAAGGAATAGACTATGAAGAAACCTTTGCACCTGTAGCCAGATACACTTCCATCAGATCAGTACTTGCTCTGGCTGCAGTGATGAAATGGAAGATACACCAGATGGATGTCAAGACTGCTTTCTTGAATGGTGTAGTGGAAGAGGAAGTGTATGTAGAACAACCACTCGGTTTTGAGACACATGACAGGGAGTCTCATGTGTGCAGATTGAAGAAAGCCCTGTACGGTTTGAAACAAGCACCCAAGACATGGTACAACAGAATTGATAGCTTTCTATCCAGTTTGGGCTTTACCAAGAGTAAAGCAGATTCCAACCTTTGCTACAAGGTTGAAGGTGGCAACCCAGTGATGCTTCTACTATATGTAGATGATCTATTTGTGACAGGTATGGATGGGTTGATTACTGATACGAAGAGAAAGCTTGCTGCCGAGTTCGAGATGAAGGACTTGGGTATGATGCATTATTTTCTAGGTATGGAGGAGTGGCAGAGTGTAGATGGAATCTTCCTTGGACAAGGGAAGTATGCAATAGAGATCTTGAAGAGGTTTGGGATGATGGACTGCAAGACTATGGCCACACCTATGGCATCGAACCTGAAGCTATTGAGCGATGCTTCATCGGAGTCGGTTGATGCTACAATGTATCATTAGATGATTGGGTCATTGATGTACTTGACGAACACGAGACCAGACATTTGCTTTGTTGTGAACACCTTGAGCCAGTTCTTGACATATCCAAGAAATGTTCACTTGATTGCTGCAAAGCATATTCTAAGGTACCTGAGGGGTACAGTTGATTATGGGCTCAAGTACGATGCGAATCAAAAGATTAACCTGGAGGATTATGTTGATTCAGATTGGGCAGGCAGTGCCATCGATAGGAAGAGCACTTCAGGGTGTTGCTTTAGTATGGGATCAAGTGTGATCTCTTGGTTTAGCAAGAAGCAATCCTGTGTGGCACTAAGTATAGCTAAAGTAGAGTATGTCGCAGCTTGCTCAGCTAGTTGTGAGGCAGTATGGCTGCGGAAGCTACTATCTGATTTATTTGATCTCCAGATGGATGCTACTTGTATACATTGTGACAACTAGAGTTGCGTGAAGTATTCAGAGAATCCAGTGTTCCATGACAAGTCGAAGCACATCGAGATCAAGTATCACTATACCATGGATGTGGTGCAGAGGGGAGCAGTGAAGCTCCAGTATGTTGCGATGAAGGAACAGATAGCTGATGTGTTGACGAAGCCATTAGCTAGAGTGAAGTTCGAGTACTTCAGGGAGAAGCTTGGTGTTCTCCAGATCAAGGTTTCCTCCAAGGGAAAGTGATGAGTCCCAAAGCCATTCTGATGAGTAGGTCAGATGTAAGGGCTGAGCCATTCTATCATGGTGAGAGGATTCAGTTCCTTCCATGTCAGATATGAGTGCTGAGATTCATAGCCATTCTGACGAGCAGGTCAGATGTAAGGGCTGAGCCATTCTGTCATGGTGAGAGGATTCAGTTCCTTCCATGTCAGATGTGAGTGCTAAGATTCATAGCCATTTTGATGAGTAGGTCAGCTGAAAGGGCTAAGCCATTCTGTCATGGTGAGAGGATTAAGTTCCTTCCATGTCAGATATGAGTGCTGGCCATTCTGTCGAGTAGGACAGATGTAAGGACAACTGCCACTCTCTGGGAGAGTGGAGGCACCTGGTCCATTACCAGGAAGCTCAGTCTGGGACTGGGAGCCTTTCTGACGAGGATGGAGGATTTGGTTCCTTCCAGGTCAGATGTGAGTGCAGGCCATTCTGGAAAGAGTGTAGGACTTGTTTCCTACCATGTCAGATATAAGGGTAACTGCCATTCTCCGGGAGAATGGAGGCACCTGGTCCATTACCAGGTAGCTCAGTCTGGGACTGGGGGCCTTTCTGGCGAGGGTGGAGGATTTAGTTCCTTCCAGGTCAGATGTGAGTGCAAGCCTTTCTGGCGAGGGTGGAGGACTTGTTTCCTTCCAGGTCAGATATAAGTGCTGAAGCCTTTTCACAGATGATAGTGATGTGATGTCCTATCATGCTGGTGAATGTGAGTGCTGGGCCTTTCTGATGTGATTGTAGGTTCCTACATGATTAGATGTGAGTGCTGGGCATGCCTTTCTGATGAGTAGGTCAGATCTAAGTGCTGGGCGAAGACCTGCCTGATGGTTAGGCCTACAACTAGCATGAAAGAAGGCTGGCTCTGTAGAACTTCCTATGACAAGATAACACACATGATGATGACCAGATGAGATCCAGATCGAGCTATGATCCAAATCCAGTTATGATGACTCCGAGAGATCCAGATCGAGTGATGATCCAGATACAACAGTGATGATCCAAATCGAGTGATGATCCAGATCCAGCAGTGATGATCCAGATTGAGTGATGATCCAGATCCAGCAGTGATGATCCAGATCCAACAGTGATGATCCATATCTAGTCCAGTGATGATGATCCAGATCAAGAGATGATCCAAATCCAGTGATGATGTCCCATGATGATCCAGATCTAGTGATGATGATCCAGATTGAGAGATGATCCAGATTCGAAGAATGAAGATGACTTGAAGACTCAGAAGACTCGATATGCAGATGACGAGATGATCCAGTGATACAGAGAAGAAGACCAGTGCAGAAAATTGTGTTGAAAGAATACCTTCCTAGTTAAGAGGGAGTGTTGATGTATTTGTAACTTCGGAATGTATTCATCTATGTATCTTATGTATTGTAACCCGATGTTTATTACAGGATGTATCTATTATGTAATTGAGTCATGTTGTCATGCCCCGATGTTTCGATCGGGAGAATCAATAATGTAAACAAGTCATAGTGGGTAACCCTCCGATTGTCTAAAGGTTAAAGTCCTCACAATTCCGGGGCACTAGGGTTATTAGACTCTCCTAGTATAGGTCGGCCCTAGTAGGGTTTTAGTCATGTAGGGATTAGTATAAATAAAGAGTCGGGGTCTCTATTTAGTACACATCACTCACACACTCAAGTGTAGCGCATAGTTGAGGAAGGAGAAGACACTGGGGCTAAACAAGAAGAAGATTACTGCTATCGGGAGTGCATCTTACTGTTTTGGGGTTTTACATCTTGTGATGATTCTATCTCTGAGGAAGTTGTGGGGTTTTCTCCATTTATGGTTTCCCCGATGAAAAACACTATGTTCATTGTCTCTTGTGTTTGATTGCTGTAATTGTTATTCTCTCAGTAAAGATCCTAACATAATGCTAGCTTGAATGTTGAAAAACTAACACGAACACTATTCGATAGTATGATCAAAATATTTACAATACGAACATTATTTTGCAAAGTTCGCATAGTCCCTGGAAAAATGTCTTGGTTTTCCACAATTGTAACATATGATTTGGCCTCTTCCGCGACCAAATCCTCCTCCTTGTCCTCAACCTTGAAAATTTCCACCCCCTCCTTTGTTGAGGATATTGTTGTTGTTACGCATATTGATTTTGTTGATATTGGGGTTGGGGTTACTGAGCTTGTGGATATTAAGCTTGAGCTCGCTTAGCTTGCATTTGCTCTTCATTCTTCATCAAATAAGTGTCGATCGTTTTCTCTTGCAATAGCTGGAATTCTCTACAGTCCTTCTCATCATGGCCTACTGATTTACAAAATTTACAATACAGACTAGCCGACGTACTTACAATCTTCTGCAAGTACAAACACTCTTCCAACTGATGGCCTATAGTTTGACATATTCTACACCAAGGCATCCCTTGGGTATTTAATGGGTTCAACGCTCCTAGTGCGACATAGTTCATGAACGCTAGATAATTGTCCTTGTGGTGTCCTTTAGTTCTACATCTGGTACACCAACCTTCTTCTTGTATTTCCTTCCCTTTCTTAATGTCTTAGAGTTGTATAATAAGATTGGCTAGCTACGAATGAATTTGCAACATTCCCGCACCATTTTCTCCTACAGGTGAGGATTCTAGCTTCATGGCTAGCTCAAAAGCTTCAGTCTACGACATGATATTCTATTGCATCAAGGGAATTTGGATGTGCAGTAACAACGCTACAATGAACCACTCTTTTTGTTGTACTCCTGACATCTGGAAGCTTGCTTTAGCCATCAACATCTTAAATCTATGTTCAAAGTCCCACACAGAATCCGTAGACAATTGGTTAATCTCTTGAATCTTTGTGATGCACTGAGATTCAGATTTGGGCTTTCTGAATTCATCTATTAGTCCTGCTCGAATTTGGTTGAGCGTTTTCTGTGTGACTCTTGTCGGAACTATCGAAAACTTCATATATCGGTCCATCGCACGACCCCTCAACATTGTGATCATATGTTCCTTCTTTATGGCTTCATCTTGGACCTGTCACACGGTCCATACGACTTCACATAGAAACCAATGTTTCTCTGGGTCTTCTAACCCATTTGCATTGAATATTGGTAGCTTAGTGTCATTCCCATCCATTATATTAGTCCTTGGTACTACTAGACAAAACGTTTGTCTCCGGGGACTTCCTTGTCCATTAAAGAACACCATAAATGGAAAGTTGTGATATGAGCACTTGGATCATCACCAGTCTTCCCTTCAAACTTTGGAATGTCAGAAGGTAATTTGATGGGGACGGGTGGCCATGTCGCATTATGGCGCATGGGATCATTCATCATTTTTGACAAATCTGGAAAGTTTAAAGTTGCCAGGAAAGGAAGTCTTGAACTAGCCAGAGTTTGGTATTGAGAAGTCTGGGCGAGGAAGTACTTGCACCAGGGCTCCCGAAAGAGAGGTTGGGGTTTCCCCCACCCACCAGCTATGATGTAGTAGCATTGTTTTGGAAATGATTCCACCCAAATGCTAAAGGATTACTAACCTGTGGTGTGTGGTAAGTTGTTTGGCTAGTTCCAACTGAAATTGGAGTCGTAAAAGTAGGAGATGAGACTCCCCCACTAAACAGTGAGAAAGGAGAGCCCCTAAAAGGAGCATCCGAAACATGATTAGAGGTCTGAAAAATGAAACCTGTAAAGGGGTTTTGGTTTCCAGACGACACACCAACATTAGTAGGTGATGGTCTACATAAGGTGTGGATGGAGGAATGTGCCCCCCATTCCACGGAAATCCTTGAACAAAAGAAGTGGACCCACTAGGGCCACTTTGAGGATTTTGTATGAAGGGAGAAGAAGTATAAGGTGCACTGATATCTCGGTGACCACCCCACCATACTGACTAGTAATGTTCGAAGGTGTTGAGATATTAACCACTCGAGCACTAGAAGAAAGTGGAGTTGAAAAATTCAACGACACTACAGGTGCAATATATGCATTAGGTCTTGGAGCACTCACTGGTGGAGGAGAGACTCTGCCAGCCATCATGGCTGAGGTAGGGGCAGACATGAATTCTCTTGAACTAAACATACTTAGAATCAAAGGAACACCAAAATCAGATGAACTGAAGGGACGAACTTGAACTAACACATGATCACTTAAATCAGTGAGGGGTGTATTATAATTTTGTGCAAACTCATCAGCTTGCAGATCTTCTATCTCTATTGATGGAAAGTCTATTTGATTATACCTAAGTTCTGGTTCACCTAGAACTTCACTAACATCCGTTGGTTCAAAAGAATCGTCTATGTCAAGTCTTTGCCTCTGAGGTGGCGGCGGAGGCTCCACTGCTGAAATTGGAGGAAGGTTTTGCAACCTTCTAGACCTACGGGGAGGTTGGTCCTCCACAACTAAAAATTTAGATCACACTCCTAAAAGGTCAAGTTAAAACACAAGCAAACCACTGAGCACACACTAAAAAATATCCTAAGTATCACAAACCCAATTAGGTGATAGATACACCTTCCAATGGAACGCCTGGTATGATTAGGGCCTATAACAAACCAGTGAAGATCAGAGAGTAGTTTCTTGGCATCTCGTGATGAGTCTGGGTGCAAGTATTGGAATCACCCAACCTCCCTCCCAAACTTTCAACTGATGTTACCTTCCAAGTCTACCCCAGGAGCAATGGCAATAGCATTCCACTACCGCCAATGTAAGAACCTAAGGTCTGGAAACCAAGGCTACCAAACTTACAACAAGATTTCGGCGGAACAGTCGCTGGCCTGACTGATGTGCATGGGCAGGGTAGCTAAGCCCAAAATTATAACAATATCGACACCTCACGGGGCCCAAGAAGTGGTATTGAAAGAACCCCCATACGCACAACAATCCTGGTTTATGCTTGAACGAGGTATTGAAGGGTTATCTCTACAACCAAGCTCTCACACGGCCTCGTGCTTGACTCCTGTGTTAGAGGAGCTTTCCAGTTGATCCCTTGTAAACTTGGGGTTTACCTAAAGATTGGCCAGGAAGTCTAAGTTCATAATGCTCTTAGATAGTTAAAAAGTTCCCTAATCCAAGAACCTAGCATAAGCTAGTTGATGATAGGACCTAAAAAGAAAAAAATGTTGCTAATAAATTTTAATTATGCGTTCTTTTTAAGGCTTATATTACTCAGAGGTGGCGAGAGTGAAACTCAATGATGTTTTGACTCAACATTGAAAGCAAAGATGATGTAAAATTATTCAAAACAAATGCTATTAATAATGTTTTTTTTTCCTTTTTCTTTTATGAAACAAATGAAACTTCTAAACAACTTTGAAAACACAAGATTTTTATATTTTTAGTTTTTTTGAAAATAATGGAAAAACAAGAATGCAATGAGCCTAAGCTAGGGCTAACTATGCAACTACAACTGCCTTGTTTGTTTTTCTTTAAAAAAAATCAAAATTTGATGCAATTGAATGCAACTAAGTAATTTAAGCTAACTTGAACATGTATAGATGCAAGTAATAACGTTTATATCTTTAAACCAACAATCTTTAACAAGCACTGTAAATATGACTCAAACCCTACTTGCACTAAACTACAACTTCAAAAGAAAAGTAGATCAAAAACTTGGTAAAAGTGACACACCTAGACCACTACCAAAGCAATCAGAGGCATACCAGTGCACTAGAAGGATTGAGAGAGACCAGCAACCTACAAAGACATTCGCTCTTGAACCAAAGAGGCCAAGAAGGAAAGACCTAAACCACTCACACACAAAGATTCAAAGTATTGATTTGCAGACATATAACATTACAGAGATATATTTGAAAGAAATAGGGCAGACATAGCATGTACCTTGTTTATAAAGGTTGATCCAAGATTTTGCCTTCTCTTCAAATGCTCCACAAGCTTCAAGGTCTTCAACACCTACAAAAGAGATTGATACCTTCCTACATTGATCTTAGTTGTTATATAAGAGAAAATGAAAGATTATAATTGCATATAAAGATAAACATCAACATATTTCATATTCCATAACAAATAAGAATAATTATGCACAAAGTATGGAAGAATATCACTCTTTATTCATGAGGGGCAGGAAATGTTACAATCCTTGTCTGAGACAAGCCTCTCTGTTAACTAGGAGCTGAGTTCTCTTACTCCTTTCTCCAAAAGTATTCCTCCAGCATAACCTTGCTCTTCTAAGATGCTTTCTTATCCTCTACCCCTCCCCTCTATTTATACTTGGTGATCAGGGGGGGTTACAAAGGTTAGGATGGTTAGGGAGGTTGGGGATGTTATGGTTTCAAACCCAACTGTACTTGACTAATAATGTTTTTATTTTTTATTTTTTGTATCAATGTAACCGCGGGTGTATATACTGGCAGGTCGCGAATGAATCGCGACTCCTGTGAAGGAAACCCATGAATACATGGTATAATCATCTAATCGCGGGTTGCATATGGCGCTACCCGTGAATGACTCACGACTTGCAATGGGAAGAGTCACAATTACAAGTCAAAGTCATTTAAAAACATGGGCAAGACTGGAGGAAGTAATGTGCATAAAGGCATATATTCATCTATAGCTTTTGGGCCACTTCAATCCATAATGTTCTTTTGTGTACCGACATGCTCAGTGTCAGTACTCGGACGGAGAAGTGCCATTTCACAGTATAACAACATCGTCAGGGTGGTATCGTGGTAATCTCCTAGCACTGTCTCTTGGAGTGGCATAGAATTGGAACAATGGAAGGAATCAACTCTTTCCCCATGCCCTCGATGATGCAACACGAGAAGCGCATAGCTAAATTGGAGGAAAAAAATGGGTTCCTTCTAAGCAATTTGGGGCGTTGGCAGAATGACCTGGAGCAGCGCATGGAGGAGAGAATTCGTCAAGCAAACCAGACAACCAAGGATTCCTATGGCAAATTGGATAGGGCCAATTCTAAAATCGCTCTGCTGGAGGTATAGGTTTAGTGTCTTCGAGAACGTGGATAAGAGCATGGGGAACTGATCAAAGATCTCAAGGAAATCATTTGACAGTTGCAAAAGGAAGTGGTGTCTGGATTTAGAAGTGTGGAAAACCTTGCTTCATCCTCAGCGGGCTCATCGAAAACTTATCAAGGACCTAAAAGGGAGGAACCTTCATCAACAATCGAGTTCATCATGACCAACGCCCTCATCACAACACAAACTACTCCGCACGAGCAGGCAAGGGCTATGACAACTAGACCATCAAGTTCTTCAAATTATCATATCCTTATTTAAGTATGTGTTGTGAATGTCCTTTTTGCAGCAATAATTTTGGAAGAATATATACATGTAGGCTAGCAGAAATCAAAAGTAAAATGAGAACAAGATGGATAAATTTAGAGACAAGTAATTTTAAATCTTGTCAAGCTGAGCTCTTGTCCCTCATTTTGTATCTATTTCGCTAGATAGTTTGGCTGCAACTCCTTTTAATATAATATTCTCGGTTTCGGTTTTGAAAAAACCTGAAGATTGCTTTTGCTCTGCTCAACCACTTATTGCCCTTGTGTATGTATAGAGACGTATACAATCAATCACATAAGCTAAGGAAACTAGAGGTCCTCATTATGCAAGGTAGTTGTGACAATCAAAAATTCACATTGATCGGTAAGGTAATTGGGTACGTGGTGGAGGGTTCACGGGTAAGGAACTCCTTGCCTCCCACGTAACTTGTGATGTTATTTTATGATAGAAAAGTGGGTGGTTAATACGTTTGACATGGATAGCTGTGACTCAGTAAATATTAAATTTCCAATAAAACTAATGATGTGCTATGAGTTTGAGATTTTCACGGCAAAATGGTAGATTTTCATGAAGGACGAAATAATACATTTGAATGGGATAATGACGTGCCATGATCTTGAGATTTATATGGCAAACTGGCAGATACTCATGAACTAACGGGTTGCGATCTTGAGCTAATAAGGTTACGAGTTCCAGTCTCATCCACTCGGTTTCACTTGAGCAATGGCCATGGCGAGTTCCAACCGTCTTTCGGCTCTCACAAATTCACTGAGGGATGATAGCATACATTCATTGCCCCCTCGTTTTGGTCATTTTCCGAAGCCTAGCATCTGCCACTTGCGAAACGTTCAGAAAAAGATAAGTGTGAGAACAAAGATGAGCAGCGCATTGTCAAAAGATTTTGCGGATTATGAAATAGGAGAAGATCTGCCTGAAGATTATGCGGATTGGCATCCTCGAAAGGATCCTTCAGATCGCAGAAGGGCAGGGGTCTTGCTGCATCCAACTTCATTACCAGGGTCCAACGGCATTGGGGAGCTAGGCCAAGAGGCTTTCTGTTTTCTCGATTGGCTTCAAAGCACTGGCTCTACTGTCTGGCAGGTTATTTCAATTTCATTTATCGTCCATATACACTATTGATGTTAAAAATTATCTATGTTTGCTTTACACGCCCAGCAGAAAGTTCAAATTTCTGCTGGAAAACATGTTTCAATGTTAAATCCTAACATCTAGGTAAGTTGGCCTTAGTCCTTGGAGTGCTCCCCTTCATCCTCTCATCACTTATTATATATTCCTATATTACATATTCTTATATTACATAGGCCCATGGGCACCTATTATATATTCCTATATTACATAGGCCCATGTTTTGCTAGAGGTACTCTTCACCTTGCACTCTATTGTTTATTGCTCTTAATCCTATTTAGGGAAGCTCCCATTGAGTTGGAGAATCCCCAACAATATGAAGGAGGGGATTGGTGTGATGACGTTGGCCTTTCCTCTTGGTTCCCTTTGTCCAGCTTGCTTCTTCAAGACTTTAATCACACATGCTAGTTTTGGGAGGTAACATACTCAAGGAACTATTACCAATTACCAAGGGAAATGACCATGGGATCGAAGGTGATCATAGCCTGAATGAAGGGCTTAAAAAAACTATTTATCTTGCTGCCCACAAATGTTGAAAACAACTTGTAGGAATTCTTGATGAGGAAAAACCTAAAGGCATGCATGAAGGCGTGTCTACAGATTGACAATATTAATCTAGCAGCAAATTCGAATTAAGAGAAGTCAGAGGGAGAAGAGGTGTGCTCCTCAAAAGGTTTTGTTCACACATGTGAGAGACAGTTAAAGGGAGAAAACAAAACTGCTCCTTATTTGGCACTATTTTCCATGCTCAACTACCTCCAATGTAAACAAGGAATGGGGAGTCAGAAATATTAAAATAATCCTTGGACCATCTTTGAATAACCACATTGACAAATAAATAATAAAGAATTCCAATGCCCTTGAAGATTGGACCTTGAAAACCACTTTGACCAAAGCAAACTGTTAGCATTTTGTAGCTCGAAGGTACAACTGCATTAGGCGTAGGAGTTCGAGGTGATGTGAAGTCTCATTTAATGTCATTAAAGTGTCTTTATTAAAGTGCATTTATTAAGTACCTTTTTGATGTGACTTTATGATTTAAAAGTGAGTTGCACTTTATTATGTTTATAAAGTGACTTTAAGCCAGAAAGTGTACTTTTATAATATTTAGGGAAAAGTGACTTTTTGAAAAGAAAAGATTTAGTGTATAGTTTACATAGAAAACTCAAGTGAACTTGAGATTAGATCTCAGCCATGGATCTTGAGATCAAGATTTAATCTCAACTGTGGATTTTGAAAAGTCATATAAGTTACCCTAACGAGGAAAATAAAAGAGTAATGGGACTTCATTTGCACACATCCAAGAAGAGAACTTTTGGATAGAGACACACTTCTCATGTTGATGTATTTGTCATACTTACTAGACTCGGAATCGGCAATAAATCGGTGAGGCAAAAGAGCAAAGAGTTTGAATCGGATCGGGAAAAAATCGGCAAAAAATCGGCAAATACAAAAAAATAATTATATATACATATGTTGAATTAAAAAAACATTTTTCATAAATATTCAAAATAACATGTCCATAAGATATCAATAGATGCCCAAAATATATTAATTATATCCCAATTCTAGATTTGTAATGAAATTTGACATTAAATTAATTAATATTAACATTATGAAAATATAAATTATATGTTTTTATATAGTAACATATGATATATAATTTTATATATAATAAAAAATAACTAATATTCAATATATTTGATAAATAATAAATAATTTATAAAAAAAATGAAACACTTTTAATATATATATAAATATTTAATTAACTTATGTTACATATAATAAAAATAACTCATATTCAATATATTTGATAAATAATAAATAATTTATAAAAAATGAAACGCTTTTAATCCGGCTCAATCGCACAAGTGAATCCACGATTCATATCTACCACGACACCCTTCCTAGACCGCCCACAGCCGTCGCGTGGATGTAGAAGGAGACCGCCCACAGCTGTCACGTGGATGGAGGAGAAGACAACTCGAAAATTAATCCGCCCGGATAGAGATGCAGAGAGCTCGAAACCCGCAGCCATCCTGTGGATAGAGGAGGAGAGAGCTCGGAAATTCATCCGCCTGGATAGAGACAGAGAGAGCTCGAAGCACAGTCGCATACATAGAAGAGAGAGAAAAAAATGATGACTAAAAGAGTGAAACGGCCAGCCGAGTTAAACTCGCGACGAGCCAGAACGGATCGTTTTGTTGCCGACCCGAGTCAAAATCGCGAGTTTTTCGATTTGACTCGCGAGTCCTGTAACTATGGTATTTGTAACTTCGGAATGTATTCATCTATTTATCTTATGTATTGTAACCCGATGTTTATTTCGGGATGTATCTATAATGTAATTGAGTCATGTTGTCATGCCCCGCTGTTCTGATTGGAAGGATCAATAATGTAAACAAGTCATGTCAAGTCATTGTGGGTAACCCTCCTATTGTCTAAGGGTTCAAGTCCCCGCAGTTCCGGGGCACTAGGGTTATTAGACTCTCCTAGTAGAGGTCGGCCCTGGTAGGGTTTTAGTCATGTCTGGATTAGTATAAATAGAGAACTGGAGTCTCTATTTATCACACAACTCATACACACTCAAGTGTAGCGCATAGTTGAGGAAGGAGAAGACACTGGGGCTAGATAAGAAGAAGGTTACTGATGTCGAGAGATCACTTACTGTTTTGGTGCTGATTCTATCTCTGAGGAAGTTGCGGGGTTTTCTCCATTTATGGTTTCCCCGAGGAAAAACACTGTGTTCATTGTCTCTTGTGTTTGATTGCTGTACTTGTTATTCTCTCAGTTAAAGATCCTAATAATGCTAGCTTAATGTTGAAAAACTAACATGGTATCAGAGCTAACCTGAGAAGAAGACACTGTGCAGTTGCGGGAACTAGGGTTTCCTAGTTTGTGGATATTCCTCCACAGATTTTCAGCAAAAGTAAGGTGGAATAACTCTCCTCCTTAGGGCGCATCTTTCTGTCGAAGCATAATCCAATTCTGAGGTTTTTCAGTTTTGGACCCGACACCGCTGCCGAAAATTAGGGCTTTTCACAGAAGAGGAATTTTTCAGTGAACCTAGGCCTGGATTGATCTCCTCCCCAAAATCGAAGTTAGGGACAAATTTCAAGGCATTTGGGTGGACAGATCTCCGGAAAAGCAAAACCCTAATTTGCTCCTGTTCCAGTACTACGGGATTTCAACTCAAAATCCAAATCTGACATCTTGACCTGGTAAGATCTAAATCTTTTGTATTTCCATTTGAGGTTCTCAGTTTAAGATGTCTCATCATACCAAGCTTGATGAAAAGCTTGAGGGAACTGATAACTTCCGAGCTTGGAAGTATTGGATCTCCCTGGTCCTGGAAGAGAATGAATTAGACTCCTACATCCATGAGGAGGTTCCAGTTCCAGAGGGAGATGAGGCAAAGGCCTTACATAAGAAGAAGATGGTTATCGCAAAGAGGATCATTGCTGATTCTATCAAGGATCACCTTATACCTCAGGTGTCCTCTCTCAAGACACCTAAAGCCATGTTTGATGCCCTAACCAAATTGTTTGAAGGGAAGAACATAAACTGGAAGATGACTCTAAGGAATCAACTGAAAAATGTGAAGATTCAGAATGCAGAGACCCTCCAGTCTTACTTCACAAGGGTTTCTCAGATCAAGGAACAATTAGAAGCTGTAGATGAAGAAGTGGAGAATGCAGAGATTGTGATGACAACACTGAATGGCCTTCCTAGGTCATGGGATTCTTTCATCCAAGGAATCTGTGCCAGAAAGAAGTTAGTCAAATTCAGCAGGCTATGGGAAGAATGTTCTCAAGAAGAAGCACGGATAGTAGCTTGAGAAGAGAAGATGGGAAGTGAAGACCAAGCTCTCACAGTTCACTCCAAGAAAGGCAGAAGAAGATCTCATTACTCCAAAGGTAAGGATCCTCATCATAGAGA
>LPNX010651024.1:0-51432 GCA_001517045.1 Pseudotsuga menziesii | reverse complement strand
GTTGGGCTGTGTGCCCGTAATCAGTCCTGGGATGCTCTTGCAAGGTTTTGTGGTGAGGTCACATGTGATCAGCCCTGGGAGATCCTATAGGTTGGGCTGTGTTCCCGTAATCAGTCCTGGGATGCTCTTTCGAGGTTTTGTGACGCACGTAATAAGTCCTGAGGATTCTCCAGTATGGCGAGTGATGATGAAGACCTGCAGGTGGTGGGCCTACAACCAGCATGAAAAAGGGTTGGCTCTGTAGAACTTCCTATGATCAGATAGTATACACATGATGATGACCAGCGAAGATCCAGATCGAGCTATGATCCAGATCCAGTTATGATGACTCCGAGAGATCTAGATCGAGTGATGATCTAGATCCAGCAGTGATGATCCAGATCGAGTGATGATCCAGATCCAGTCCAGAGAGATGATCCAGATCGAGTGATGATCCAGATCTAGTCCAGTGATGTTGATCTAGATCGAGTGATGATCTAGACCCAGTGATGCCATTTTATGATGATCCAGATCGAGAGATGATCCAGATCCAAATGACTTGAAGACGAAGATGACTTGAAGATGAAGATGACTTGAAGATGAAGATGATCCGGTTGATGCAGAGAAGAAGACCAGTGCTGAA
Source organism: Pseudotsuga menziesii (assembly GCA_001517045.1). Lineage (NCBI taxonomy): Eukaryota > Viridiplantae > Streptophyta > Pinopsida > Pinales > Pinaceae > Pseudotsuga > Pseudotsuga menziesii. The sequence continues at coordinate 50,810 of LPNX010651024.1, read as the reverse complement.
AAATTGTGTCGAAATAATACCTTCCTAGTTAAGAGGGAGTGTTGATGTATATGTAACTTCGGAATGTATTCTTCTATGTATTTCATATATTGTAACCCGATGTTTATTCCGGGATGTTTCTATTATGCATTTGAGTCATGTGGTCATGCCCCGATGTTCCGATCGGGAGGATTAATAATGTAAACAAGTCATATCAATTCATTAGGTAAGTCCCCACAGTTTAGGGGCACTTGAGTTATTATACACTAATTAAGGTGTAGGCTCGAGTAGTAATTATTAGGTTGAGTGCACTTCAAGTCAACGGAAGAATATAAATAGAGAGTGAGAGTCTCTCTATTTATCACTTGTGACTTAGCTCTCTTGCTCTCTCAAGTGTGGCACACTTTTGGAGAAGGAAATCTTTGGCTTGATAGAAGACAAAAGGCTGCTATTGTGTTGGGAGGTCATCTTACTGTTTTGGGATCACATGTTGTGGTGATACTATCTTAGAGGAAGTTGAGGGGTTTTCTCCATTTATGGTTTCCCCTCCTAAAATCTTTGTGTCTCTTGTCTCTTGTGATGTGATTATGTGATTGTTGTGCTTGTTATTCTCTCAGTGAAAAGATATTATCATAATGCTAGCTTAAATGTTGAAAAACTAACACCACACTTTTAGAGTTTATTATTATTTATTTCCTCCTGGATCTTCTGCTTGATACAAAAGTGGTTGGGAATCAATTGATTCCCTTTGAGAAGATAAATTTGGTTTTAATGTTTTATGGGTTTTTCTAGATCATTTTTCTATGTATCTAGTTAGTGTTTTAAAGTCCAAACCATACGTCTTGTTCACTACCTCCATCCCTAATATGGATGCCATTTCCTCTTTCTATTGATCAATCACATCAAAAATTCCATGCCATACATAGTGTTTTAAACTCCACACCATACAACTTGTTCACTAATTAATCGTCTGGAACAATTCCATAAGATAAAGGAAAAGATATGGAAATTGGAATCTTCATTAGCAGTTTCACTGCAAATATGGGTATGCAAGGTTTGATATTTGTTTCGACGGATGGAAAAATTGGGGCATGGTGAATATGACTACGATGAATATGGAAATTACATCCTTGATTATGAGAATGATTTCTATCTGTCTTAAAATCCTCCCATACCGCCAAGGCATGTGCATAGTCTAACAATGTAAAAATTAAATGCATACATTCACAATTTGAAAAAGAATAAATGTTCAACTCGTTCACTTCTTATTGTGCGGGGTCACGATGACATTTTTCATGGGCGTCTTATAAGTTCGATGACATTTCAATAGAGTTTTTACAAATATTATATAGACGGGAATGACGAATGATGGCAATGCGAGGTGCATGTTAAACATTGATGGAAACATGGATGATCTCAAATATTATTTGTAGAAATCAGACTGTATCCTTGAGTCTTTAAAACATCCAATACCATCAAGGCATGTTTCTAGTATGGCCATGTCAAATTTCAATGTTGGCCCCATCCACTAGTCACTGCGCAGGGTCATTCGATGTCTTTTAGCCCGTGACCTGATATAATCCCTAAGAATATAACCATTAAACCACTTGCATGTTGGACCATATAAATTTATTTTGGGATGTATTAGATTAATATAATCATGGTTTAATCGTCTTGAATAATTCCACAAGAAAAATGGAAAAGACATGGAAATTGGCATCTTCATTAGCGGTTTCGCTGCAGAGATGGGTATGTTAGGTTTGATCTTTGTTTCCATGGATAGAATAATTGGGAAATGATGAATATTATTATTATGATTATCTAAATTACAGCCATGATGATGAGAATTATTTCCTTGAGTCTTAAAACCATCCCATACCATCAAGGCATGTTCTTAGTCTAACCATGTAAACTTTCAAAGCATACATTCACAGTTTGAAGACATTTCAACATTGGCCTCGTTCACTACTCACTGTGTGGGGTGTATGGATGACATTTTTCATGGTCACCTTATAAGTTCCATGACATTTCAATAGACTTTCGACAAATATTCTCCAGATGGGAATGGTGAATCATGACAATGAGGCATGCATTTTGAACATTAATGCAAATGTGGATGATATCAAATATTATGTGGGGACATTAGACATCCTTGAGTATTGAAACCATCCCATACCATTAAGGCATTCATTTAGTATTTCCATGTCAAATATTGGAATATACAGGCATATTTTGAAGAAATTTCAACATTGGCCCCATTCATTGCTCACTGCACATGGTTGATTGATGTCGTTTAAACCTTGACCCAGTATAATCACTAAGCAATTAACCATTAAACCAATTGAATGTTAGAACATATAAAACTTGGGCTGGGACCAATTCAATGGGTAACCAGAGATTTTGTCATTGTTCCAAGGCCTCCAAGGGATTCAAGCTTGGGTTGGGACAAGGTCAAAATGGCTCCTCTGACACAAAAAACCACAAACTAAACACTAACCCTCAGGGGCTCCACAAGGGGCACCAAGCACTCAACAGTTGGCATTAATGACCAGACACAGTTGGTATCAATGACAACTTAATTAACAATCTCCCCCTTTTTCATTGATGAAAACACCATAACTCATCTTCAGAACAAGATGCCCATGTCAACAAGAATTCTCTCCCCCTTTGGCATCAATGGAAAAGGGAACATATTTTGACCATACTGCTCCTCCTCAGGGCATGCTTCGCCTTAGGTTATGCACCCCCTATCATCAAATTCTCTTCCTTTTCAACTTTTATTCAAGTTTCCATTAATGGGAATAAGAATTTTTTTTGCCAATACTGCTTCTCTTATCACTGATGCTACTTTGACGAACTTGTATTATGTCACATGAATATTGCTGGAACCAACTACTATATCACACTCAAATATGACAATCAAGTAGATATACCCTTTTACACATTCTTTGTACACTTGATATTACGGGTTGATGGTTGTTCACGTCATTCGATTGATCTTTCTTTCTTCTCCAAACTTTAACTTGTCCCTGCATCCTGCAATGTTTTACGAAATGACCATAATGATAGCAATTGTAACACTGAACGAAAAACCCATATTGATTTCTTCCTGGAGTGATTCTGTCATGAGCTCTGCAATGAATGGCTTTGTGACCATAGTTGTTACACTTGTAGCAGTGACCATGGAACCTTATAGGATATCTCTGAGTAGTAACTTATCTTGATTCTTGTTGATCATTGGATATTCTAAGAATACATGCATTATTGTTACACTTTTCCTCTTTTACTATAGATCTTTTACTTTCTTCAATGTTATTCGAGATATTTGAGTTTGTATTTAATTGAGTAGTTGTTTTGTCTAGATCTTCCTTCAAAGGGAGGATCTTCAATTCTTGTTGTTGAAAAATTTCTATGTTTTCTTGGAATTGTCTTTTTAGATATTCTTCTATTTTCTTGACTTCTTCTACCTGTTTGTTCAGATGAATATATTGTCTTCCATCTGTCCTTTTGCATTCTGATTATCCTCATGAAATTTTTGTAGTTGATATTTTAGTGCATGATTCTCCTTTCTGAGTTCTGAGAGATCCTTTCCAAATTAAAAGTTTGTGAGACATATGTTCTATAAATCACCTTCAAGGATTTGATTTCAAGTTCTTGTTTTCTTCTTAATTTCTCTACCAATATTTATTCAGTCTTGTAGGTACTTGTCTCAGTGCCTTTGTCTTGTAGCTTGCTAATCAATTCTTTCTCCTTGTCATCTAGTTGTATTTTGAGCTTGACGATTTCTTCTTATTTCTTTTCAATTTTTGTAGCCGACCTATCAAGTTTATCTTTCAAAGAGTTGGATATGGGTTCTTTGATTCTGGTAGCTTATTCCACTTGGTGTTTTAGATCAATTATAGTTTTTGTGGCCTTCTCAGATTCTTCTTGATTCTTTTTATTAGATTTGTCCAATTGCTCCTACAATACCTGGTTCTGTTCACAAATATTTTTCACCTCTTGCGAAACATTAGTAATTTAATTGTCTATCATAGTATATGTTAGATTTCTAGCACTTATCAGAGAGCAAGGATTTCATCACTATCTAAAGTATTGTGTTATATGATATAAAAATGGATCTTATCTTCTATACTTGATAAACATATCTCTTTAAAACCATTACAAAAAGAGTGTGCACGGGACGTACCTTCATACTTACCTGGATCTTGTACTGACCTGTCCTCTGCTTGTTGTTCTTCATTTAGATGATTTATTTTGAACTACAATTATTCAATTGTGTTGTACTTTCTTATTTTCTCCTTTTGGAGATCTGTCAAATATTCGACCATGAGTTTCAATATTACATCTTCTTCTTGTTCTTTAGTGGAGTAGAGCAGTTGTATTTTGAGCCATAGTTCCTTAGCTAAGATGCACTTTCCTATCTTCTTCTTTTGATGATTTGTTAATCCTTCAAGAATGGTTTCCATAGCCATTCAATTATTCTTCTTTGCTTCCTTCTGAGTTGTTGTTTTCAATTTCTTTGGAGGAGTATGTCCAGTAAGAACTAATTGCCACATACCAATTCCTTCTTCCTCAAGATAAAATTTCATTCTTCTTTTCCAATAGAAGTAATTTATTCGACAAAGAAATGGAACTCCATTCATTGAGAACCCCATCATGTGTCAAATATATCCTTCAAGCTAATAAGCATTTATGTGAAGGACCCGCTCTGATACCAATTCTTTGTTAAATTTCCATATGCTTTAGCTAAGACATTAGTATTTCATTTCATTTTTCATAACAAAAGCATATAAACAGGATCACTGAAAGATAGACAAGCACAACCATACAAAAAGGAACACAAAGATTTATCCTAGGAAAACCCTAATGGGAAAAACCCAGCAAAAGCTTCCTCAATATAGATGCCCCAAAAAGATAAAAGATAAAACCAGCAAGGAGATCAAAGCCTGATCCTCCTCCTTCTCCAGCTACTTCTCTTCTCCACTAATGCGCTATACAAGTGAGAGTGTGTGTCTCAAATGAGGAGCACTACACCTCTATTTATATTCATCCGTTCACTTAAGTTAACTCATTTGACATGTAGGCTCGAGTTAAATCATGTAGGCTCGAGTTACACATGTAGGCTCAAGTAACCACATTGGGGTGCTAATGACCCACCTTTACAATTAGAGGGGACTACCTCATGACTCTTACTAGATCTTCTGATTAGGAGCATCGGGGTACAACATGATACAAGTGGTTCTCCCGGTAGGACCATCGGGGACCAAAAAAAGATACATATAGAATATTCTTCGAAGTTACAACATTTCAACACTCCCCCTTAACGAGAAGGGTATTCTACAGCAACATCAACAACAACAAGAGTAGAGATAGGGGACATCATCAACATCAGTAGGGTAACACATCTATAAATCATTGGAATCTTTTCAACATCATGTAGTCTTCATCTTCAACCATCAGCAACATCTTCAGTCTTTGATCAGTAACATCTTCAGCATTTTGATCTTTCAATTAGCAACGAAATCTTCAACACTTTGACCTTTCGATCAGCAACATCTTCAATATTTTGTCCTTTCGATCAGCAACATCTTCAACATTTTGACTTTTCAATCAGCAACAACATCTTCAGCACCTTTACCTTTCGATCAACAGCAACATCTTCAGTACTTTGATCTCTCGATCAGCAATATCATCATCAACACTTTGCCCTTTCGATCAGCAACAACATCATCTTCATCATATTCTAATCTGTTGATCATAATCATCATCACATTCTGATCTTTCGATCAGAAACATGTTCATCATAGAAACATCATCATCATACTCTGATCTTTCGATCAGAAACATAATAATCATAGCGCGTCATCATCATACTCTAATCTTTTAGATCAATATGTCATCATCATCATACTCTGATCTTTCGATCAGTACGTCATCATCATCATACTCTAATATTTCGATTCAGTACGGCATCATCATCATCAACAACAACGTGCAATCCACAACTCAAAGACAAAAAGTCTTTGGATCACTTTTGGACTTAAAGTCCAGGGATGATACAATCCCAGCACATTCTCGACAACCTAAGTTACCGAATTGATTACGGGAGAATCAGTCCCTATCAATTTAGGACTAAGTCCAAGGATGATGCAATCCTACCACATTCTCGATGATCAAAGTCACCGGATACAATTACGGGATAATCACTCCCTATCACTTTACGACTTAAGTCCAAGGATGATGCAATCCTATCACATTCTCGACGACCAAAGTCACCGGATACAATTACAGGATAATCACTCCCTATCACTTTAGGACTTGAGTCTAAGGATGATGCAATCCTACCACATTCTCGACAATCGAAGTCACTGGATACAATTACGTGATAATCACTCCCTATCACTTTAGGACTTGAGTCCAAGGATGATGCAATCCTACCACATTCTCGACGGCCGAAGTCACCGGATACAATTACAGGATAATCACTCCCTATCACTTTAGGATGATGTCCAAGGATGATGCAATCCTACCACATTCTCGAGGACTGAGGTCACCGGATCTATTATGGACAGATGTCCCGGGATGATACAATCCCTCTTCATTCTCGAAGACCGAGGTCTCCGGATCACTTTAGGACAAGTGCCCAGGGATGATACAATCCCACCACGTTCTCGAGGACCAAGGTCACCGGATCTATTGTGGACAGATGTCCCGGGATGATACAATCCCTCTTCATTCTCAAGGACCGAGGTCTCCGGATCACTTTAGGGAAAACGCCCAGGGATGATACAATCCCACTGCAACATCACTACTCCCCCTTTAGAGGAAGGTCTTTCTGAACAACACCAAGCTTGTCTCAAAAGTGTTCAAACTCTACTCGAGGCAGAGCCTTCGTCAGTACATCATCATCCAAACCATCATCATCTACATCTTCAATATCTGAATACTGATCTATCACCATCTGTATTTCCAGTATGTGAATACTAGAAGCATCATCATCTATATCTTCAGTATAGAAATACTGAAATTATCATCATCTCTATATTTAGTATAGAAATATGGAATCACCATTATCTGCATCTACAGTATCATTATCTTCATCTTATCTTGTATGTAGAAATACCGGATTTCTACGTGTTACGTGGAACATAGGGTTCTTTGTCATCACAACTATGGTTATCACATAGAATCATTGTTGTGTCCATCTTCAGGTCAAAGAGACCTGATATCATCTTCTAAAGCCATATGGCTTCACAACTTAGTAGAGCAATCTGCTATGTATTCTGCTTCAACCGTGCTAAGAGAAACACTGGACTATTTCCTGCTAAACCATTAACTCATAGCAGACCTCAAACAAAATCATATACCTGATGTGCTTTTCCTGTCTGAGATACTTCCAACCCAATCTGCATCTGTGTATCCATACAATCTATACTCATGGCTACCATTATAGTATATACCAAAGACTATAGTCCCTTTCAGATATCTCATCACATGTTTTGCAGCTACTAGGTGAACCCGTCTTGGTTGAACAAGATATTGACTTAAGGTGTTCATAGCAAAACAAATGTCTAGTCTGGTATTTGTTAAGTACATCAATGACCCAATGATTTCTCTGTAGTGAGTCACATCCACTAACTCTAATGAGTCATCAGCTAACAGCTTCAGGTTGGAGTCCATGGGTGTGGCCATGACTTTGCATTTCAACATATTGAATCTCTTCAATATCTCTACCACATACTTTCCCTGGTTGAGAAAGATTCCTTCTGAACTTTTCCATACTTCCAGACCTAGGAAATAATGCATTAACCCAAGGTCTTTCATCTCATATTCTTCTGCTAGTTTCTTCTTGCTTTCCATGATCTGTTTCTCATTCCCTATCAAGAATAAGTCATCCACATATAGTAATAGAATGACAGGTACATCTTCTACAACCTTGTATCAAAGGTTAGGATCGACTTTACTCTTGGCAAAGCCCATGCTCATCAGGAAACTATCTATTCTTCCATACCAAGCTCTGGGAGCTTGCTTCAGGCCATAGAGGGCCTTCTTCAACTTGCATACTTGATTCCTTCTGTCTTCAGCTTCAAATCCTCGTGACTATTCAATGTAAAACTCTTCCTCAATCATACCATTAAGGAAGGCTTGTCTTTACTTCATCATGGAAGAAACTACCATGATAGTTTTGAAGGAAATGTACCTTGCTTCCTGGAGTAAGTGTCTCTTCAGAATTAATTCCCTCTTTCTGATAGAAACCTCTAGCCACAACTCTTACCTTACTTCTATCAGCAACATATCTTATCTTGCAAATCCATTTGGAAGATACCACATTTATCATTCTAGTATCACAACATATTCTATGAGTTTGTCTCCTCAGGTCATCAACATATCCTAGTCTTCTGCATTCAACCATGAAGGTTGGAACCCACTTTACTCTTGGTAAAGTCTCGATCCATCACAAAGCTATCCATCATGTTGTACCATGTTGAACTCAGATATAATTTTCTGTAGTCACTCCCCCTGAAGTGGAGTATCATCTTCCCTATTCATTCTGTTCAGGTGGTTCTATGCTTGATATATACTAGTCAATAGAGTATGTCATGTCATATTGTATTCTTTCTAGGGAGAATCACGAACCTTGCTTTGTACACTTGTTCCATCATATCGTATACATCATTCCCCATGATCAACTGTTATTCTTTGATCATAGCATTCTTTTCTTCAGCTTGAGTTATCTCTTGTACCCATGGTGGTCTTCATCCTTCAAGGTGGATCTACCACTCTCTGAAGCTCTTTCTTCCGTCATGGTATCTCTGACCCTGGGAGCTTTAGATTCATGTTTATTGGAGTGGATCTTAAATTTTCATCACTTGCTCTACGGAACAAGTCTCATCCTTCTTTTGTTGTAGGAGGTTGTACATGACCTTTCCTACAATTCAAATGCATCAGTTGCATGGTTATAACTATTTCATAAAACATATGCATAACGACAAATTCTTATACATCATGCAACTGTTTAGTCAATACAACATTTATAAACTTTCTAGATGCCTTCCATCTCCACCATGACATTATTGAGATTGTGAACTAATCCAATATGTCAGAAAAGAGGTTTGATAAGTAGCAATGGAGATATGTATAGCACCATGATCTACTTACCCATCACATGCATATCAGAAGTATACAATCATTAATGCAAACAATCTATCATGCATAACACATCAACTGGATATAATCAAATGTATAACAAAACAATATCATGAAATGACAATTGAATACTTATCTTTTATTTGTTTCATGGGTATACTCCTTCTTGAGTCTTCAGCTTCATCATCTTCTTCATTCATGATAGCATCGTTTCTTATCCAAATGGTGAGGTGGATAAGTAGTTCTTCAAGAGTTGAGATCTTCATATTCCTCATTGATTGAGGGATCTTCTCTGGAAGATGAGAGCTTGATCTTTAGAGATGAGCTTCTTCTTCTTCCCAAAGTCTGCTGAAAGTAACTACTTCCTTCTGGAACACATTTCTTGAATGAATGAATTCCATGATCCTGGAAATCCATTCAAGGTGGCCATCACTACTTCTGCATTCTTCACTTATTCTTTCCCTGCTTGAAGTTGTCCTTCGATTTGAGAGATCCTTATGACTGCATGGTATCTGCATTATGGATCTTCACATTCTTCAGTTGATTTCTTAAGGTCATATTCCGATATATGTTCTTCCCTTCAAATAGCTTGGTCAAGGAATCAAACCTCATCGATGTATTTAGGGAAGACACTTGTAGTACAAGTTGATTCGTGACTGAATCATCAATGATCTTCTGGGATTTGACCAAGTTCTTCTTGAGAAAGGCTTCTAGCCTCATCTCCCTCTGAAACTGGAACCTCTATGCTCATGTAGGTGTCCAATCCATTTTCTTCAGAGAGATCATATACTTCTAGGCTTGGAATTTGTCATCTTCACCAAGCTTATCATCAATATGATGTCATAGATCACTTTGAAATGAGAACCTCAAATGAACATAGCAAAGGATTAGATCTTGCCGATTTGAGGTGTCCGTCCTGGTTCCAGAGCTAGCTGATCTAGGGTTTGTCACAGAAACCCTAATTTAGAAAACTTGGAATATTTCAGATATGATTGGCTAGAAAAATAGATCTCTTCAAATGGAGCTTTCCAATGTACTCCATTTCTAAAAACAGTGGAGGGAAGCTTCCGGAACAGGAAACCCTAATTTTTCAATTTCTTCAGCAGAAATGTCTGTTACTGTTTCTATGATATCTCCGAAATTTATGCTCCTATGTGTCTGAAATTTTGTACTGAGGTAAACTCGCATGTCTCGGATCCAACAGAATAGGTTGCAGCATATTTGGTTTCACCATTTGGGATTTATGATCCTTTTCCCAAGGTGACCTGTTACAGGATTGTTCAGAACAATGAAGTTGTACGGAATGCCACATGTCACTTGTTCATCTTGTGAGTCTGATATTTGGACCATAGAATTTACATTCCGTGCAATTTCTGGAACATCTTCAAGAATTCAATTTGGACCTCTGTAGCCCAAGATATTGCAATTCTCCCCAGGTGTCCTGTTTAGGGATGAATTCTGGAAGAGGATGGAACCCTAACTTGGAGAGAACATATCTCCTGGAACACAGTGAATCTGAGGATGAATTTTGGACACGGTATTCATCAGGATTTTATCGTCGTCCTCTGCAATTTTCAGCCCCTGATCCTTCGCCAATCTTGGAATATAGCGAATGTACCAAAACGTAGCAAGTTTAGTATTTAGGGTTTTTCTAGCTCGGGGTCAAACTAGGGTTTGACTTTCCCAGAGTTTCACCCAACCAAATTTCTTGATCTAGGTCTCCAAACTTCGGTTTTGATGAGGAGAAAAATCCTATGCTGGTCTGACTCAAAAATTCCTCTTCTGTAAAAAGCCCTAATTTCCACATCGAAAACTGAAAATGCTCAGAATTGAATTCTGCTTCGACAGAAAGTTGCGCCCTTCAATGGAGAGTCATCCTAGCATACTTTTGCTAATGGATTGTGGAGAGAGACCCAAAAAGTAAGGAGCCCTAGATTCTGTAGCTGCACAATGTCTTCTTCTCATGTTAGCTCTCATACCATGTTAAATTTCCATATGCTTTAGCTAAGACATTAGTTTTTCATTTCATTTTTCATAACAAAAGCATATAAACACGATCACTGAAAGATAGACAAGCACAACCATACAAAAATGAACACAAAGATTTATCCTGGGAAAACCCTAAAGGGAAAAACCCAGCAAAATATTCCTCAATATAGATGCCCCAAAAAGATAAAAGATAAAACCAGCAAAGAGATCAAAGCCTGATCCTCCTCCTTCTCCAGCTACTTCTCTTCTCCACTAATGCGCTATACAAGTGAGAGTGTGTGTCTCAAATGAGGAGCACTACACCTCTATTTATGTTCATCCGTTCAGTTAAGTTAACTCATTTGACATGTAGGATCAAGTTAAATCATGTAGGCTCGAGTTACACATGTAGGCTCAAGTAACCACACTGGGGTGCTAATGACCCACCTTTACAATTAGAGGGGACTACCTCATGACTCTTATTAGATCTTCCGATTAGGAGCATCGGAGTACAATGTGATACAATTGGTTCTCCCGGTAGGACGATCGGGGACCACAAAAAGATACATATAGAATATTCTTCGAAGTTACAATATTTCAACATTGTCGGGCACACCAGGCACACATAGAGGGGGGTGAATCTATGTGTACAGTCTTTATTAAATTTTCAACTTTAACAATCAACAACTTATTCAATATTATGCATTATCACATTATCATTATATCATCATCAATAGTGTTATAATCATCATCATATCATCATCATCACATAGAAAGAATAGAAACTCAGTACACAATATTTTACGTGGAAACCCAAGTCTTGGGGGGGGGGGGGATCGCATAAGCTACAACCTGAAGGAAGCTACAGTTCCGTATTTATTCGTCATCAACCAGAAGGAGGCTATGATATCCTTTCTTTACCCCGTCCTTCCACCCTGATAAGAAGATATAAATTGAACTACTGAACCACAACTACACTCATCCCGTGGACCAACTAATCAACACTTGTACTACACTACACAATCTGTACCACACTACAAAACCACTGCCACTACTAACCATTGTTCATCATCTGATCACTACTAGTCGATTGATCATTATATGTTGTATCACACTACTCATCAACTGATCACTATCTGATGTATCACACTGCTCATATCCTGATCATTATTCATGAACTCGTCACTTTCTCATAACTGCACCAAAACTAAACCAGTAACTTGTCCAATTAAGTTGTACCAATTAATCATCCGACTCAGTCAATATGAGTTTGCATGCCAAACTTATTCCACCTGGGTCAAACCAATTGCTCATACAACTCGACCAATCTGAGTCAAAACAACTCCACAGAAGGGAACTTGTGTCAATCTTGCTCAACTGAACCAACCTATACCAAGATGCTTGTGTACATTTTTGAAGATCATAAGATGAAGAAACGGTAGAAAATCCAAAATAAACTCTAGATCCTATCATCACACAACCCTCATAACAAACTTTCCAAGAATCCAATAAATTTTTAATTTCGATTCCATATGAGAAACTTATGCCAATTTTAGTGAAATCAAGGGCCCCACAACAACTTAACAACCTCAAGACCATCTAATGCAAGCAATGGCATTCACCATCAACACATCACGGAATTTACACACATGAGCCACATCATCCATCCAACAACCAATCAAGAGAGAAAAACAAGTACAAGCATAACAAATAGCACAAAGACCAGTAACCAAATATCAACCATGAGTAAGGAACTCGACAATGGACTCAAATGGGACCAAGATACAACTTAGGGGCACTTGACCAAGTCAATGGGTAACGAGGGATTTTTTCATTGTTCCAAGTCCTCCAAGGGCTTCAAGCTTGGGCTTCGACAAGGTTAAAAGGGATCCTCTAACACAAGCAACCACAAACTAAACACTAACCCTTAGGGGCTCCACAAGGGGCACCAAGGACTCAAGAGTTGGAATTAATGACCGGAGACTGTTGGCATCATTGACAACTTAATAAACATTAACTATTTATTCATAGTATGCATAAACTTTGAAGCCAAACTCGACTTTAAAAATGAATCTAAAAATAACACTACAAATGAAGCTAAACTGGAAGCAAAACTGGGAGCTAAACATGTTATTGAAAGAGGAGAACAATATGGCATTAGAAAATGAGCTAAAGAAGGAGATAACTAGGAAGCTAAAATGGAATTTTTATTTGTTGCTAAAGTCTACACCAAATGGAAGGAGAAAAATGGGAAGTTAAAATGGATTTTTTATTTGGCGCTATTTAGCGCAGATGAGGTGCGGTTGGCGCAAAAAAGTCCAATAATAGCGCCATCCTAATAGAGAGCTAAAAAGGGAGGCAATCATAGGTATTTGTTGTAGTGCTGGTACGTAAAAATTATTTCTCAGCCTAGAGTATACTTGTAAATAATGGTAACTAGTGGTCAACCAATCATAATTCCATTCTCCCCTTCCCATGCTAGTGTAAGGAATTGAGGAAGACAATGCCACCTCACACCACCTATTGCATCAAGGATGTGTAAGGGGAAGTGAGTGTGAGTAGTCCAACCACCCTTGAAGCAACATCCATGCTACTCGAGGGGTGCTCTATAGAATAGTTACGATGACAACATATTCTCTTAAATGTGGGTTTTCTATGCCATTTTGGGGGATTCTTTGGTTTACTAATGGTACTCCCTCAATTCAATGCTAAGGTTGGTAAGAAGGATAAGATGGAGAGAGGGATTCTACTACTTTTGTGATTCTCTCCTTCTAACACAATGAAGGTTTCAAACATTAGTTGGTTCTTGTCACTAAGGTTAGGGGAAACCATGGTAAATTGCCATTGTTGTAATAAGTGTTGTTGATCTTTGTGAGAAAAAGGGTTTGCATAGGGGGATCAAACAATGTGAAAATATATTGTAAAAGACACATTGCAACATTATAGATTCAACCCAATATTGAACTTGAGAAAGAGAGGGGTTTAAGAAGATTCTTTTGAAGCTTTTTTCGAAAATCTATATTATTAAGTGGCTTCCGCCTTCAACTCTTTTCATAAGATTTGAACCTATAATCTATGAGGATTAAATCACACACAAATCAATTGAGCTAAAACTTATTAGATTACTATATAACTTATTGTTACCTAAAATAGGAAAAATAATGAGTAGTAGATCACCTTTTTTTTCTTTTTTTCTTTCGAAGATGCAAAACCTATCATAAGTGAGTTGTCAAATTGGCATTTAAGGACATCCATCATTGGTTTTTATGGGCAAATGTAAATTGACTCATCACCCTTATTCAAGGAAAACCGAGACACCTAAAATAACTCGTTGGTGATCAGTAAGGGGTAGACTTCCACTCCTCCGAGATGTCATGGGTCAAAGTGTTTCCTTATATCTAAGAAAGACAAAAAGAAATCTTAGTCCATGCCACCGGCTTTACCTTTATTTGGAGAAAAAAACACTTTAATTAATTTTTTTTATTAAAATCCTTCCACGTCGCTTAAAAGTCCCACCAAGTACCCCCACATATATATATATGGTACGCGTTAGTGGCACTTTTAAGCGATGATATAGGTGGTACGGGTGAGTGGCACTTTTAAGAGATGATCTATATATATATCATCCTCGTGAAAAACACATACATTCGGTGAAGAGATCGTCGAATCTGGACGATTTTCTACAGTTCGCTTAGATACAATAATCAGATCGCGGTTTAATAAACACCTCATTGAGGGATCGCTGGTCCTCCTATTTCTTGGAGATTTAGAGTTTTATAATCAATTTTTTGGTCTTTTACTCTGATTTTGATTAATAGATCTCTGTTCCTCCTATTTCTTGGAGATTTGGAGTTTTATGACCAAATTTGTTGTCTTTACTGTGAGTAAAGCATAATCTATTTTATTGTCGTACTTTTTAATTCCATGATATGTTCGATTGTTGTTCAGTTTTTCTGGGGGTATACTTCAGATTTGATGTTTTTGTGATATCAATTTGGTGGTGTGTGATATTTTTCGTTTGCATGAAGCAGACTTGTAGGGTTGTATTCATTTGTAGAAATATGGATTCCGAGAAGGGGAAGGTTTTCATTGGTGGCATATCGTTTCACACAACAGAGGAGCGACTCAAAGGTTATTTTACGACGTTCCGAGAAGTAGTGGAAGCGGTGATCATGAAGGATAGGTTCACAGGCAGGTCGCGGGGCTTTGGTTTTCTTGTTTTTGCAGATCCAGCTGTGGAAAACCGTCTTCTCCTATTTTCCAAGCACAACATTGATGGCCGAATGGTAATTCGCTATTCTTTAACACTCGTTTTTTATTTTGTGTCAACTTGACAGGTCTGAAGATTTACAAGTTACAAGTTATGATTAGTTCTTGTTTCTATCTTTTTCATAAAATATCTAGGTGGAAATTAAAAAAGCAATTTCCGGAAATCAGCAACAAAGCGCAAGTAGGAGTTGGCATAATTCAGTTGTTAATGGCGCCCTAAATCTAAGTAGGACAAAGAAGATATTTATTGGTGGCTTAGCCCACACTGTTACTGAGAATGAAATGAGAAAATATTTCGAGCAATTTGTCATAATTACTGAAGCGATTGTAATGTATGGTTGAGGATTTGGCTTCGTCACGTTTGACTCAGAAGATGTTGTGGATATTGTTGTGCAAATGCCCATTCACGACCTCAATGGAAAAGTGGCCATATTCGATTTCCTGCAGGGAATAGCTATGCTCCTCCAATGAACACTAGCTATAGTGCTGCAATGGGAGGGATAGATAGCTACTCTTCAGATAACTTTGGAACTGGTGCAGGATATCGACCGGCTGCCATCCCTAGCGGTGGCTATGACAACACTACTTTTGTAAACAATATTCCTAGCTATGGTCCTGGTTATGGCAATAACACTGGGAGCAGCTATGCAGAAGGCAATGAATGGAATTTAGGATTCTATGGTAAAGATACTACAAGTAGCTCTGTTGGATGTGGAGGTGGAGGCCCAACTACTAGGAGTGGGGGCATAAGTCACCATGGAGTAGCTCAAGCTGACAATGGGCAGTCAAATGAAAGCTATGCCGGTTATGCAGCAGAGAACAATTATTATGGAATGGGCGTCAGCCCATATAGCTCAGTAAGTGGGGGATATGGAGATGCATAGGCTGATGTGTAGCCATATGATAACTTAAGGACTCTTCAATTTTTCTTACATTCATATTTATATTATATGGAGATCCATAGTGTGATGTGCAACAATCTAACAACTTAGTGACACTTCAAATATTCTTACATTCAGATTTATACCATATCAAGGACCTGTGATAAATGATTTCTGAGTAGAGAAAATACTCTTAACATGTACTATCAACCTGTGAGATTACTATAATGGTTGGTATGTTGTTATGCTCTTTGCATGTTGGTAATTCCAATTGGTTAAATGATGCATTTTGTATAGTTAATGTTAGTATGCTCTCTATGTTGGTAAATCCAATTGGTTTATGATATACCTAGTATGGATAGGTCATTGCATTGTGATGTATTTTAATATTTATATTATTCAATGTGATAGATGTTTTTTTTATAATTATGTGATTATGATCATCTCATATTGTGTTTACTGTAATAAATTAGATTATATAGTTAAAAGTCAATAAAAGAAAATTTTAAATGTAGCAATTATAATCTCTTAACGAGTGTGCCCTACTAGCATGGAGCTATAATTCTTCTGGCTAAGATGCTCTACTTGAGTGTATAAACACATAACTCAAACCTGTGTAATATCATCTAGTTGCATCATTCTTTATCTTATGAACAACATTATTTCATTATTGGACTTCTCTAGTGCACTTGTTACTGTTATTTTCTTCTTTAATTTTGCAAGTTTTTGGGTTGGTTGTTTGGTTCCATTGTTGTGAACTATTGTTCTTATGATGTGTGTCATTTTTAATAGACTTGAATTGTGTTTATAATATTTAAAGCTAGAGATTTTGATACATACTATTCAATTGTGTTCAAAATACTAAAGTAGCTCAAGTATCTTGAAGATGATCCAATAGTATGGATTGAAATGTTTAGCTTTAAATCTTCTAAATGCAGTTCCTTGTTAAAAATGTTTGTGTGTAACTATGGTCTATAATAATGTGTGTCATTGTTATGTTGATTATTGATTATATTATATCAATGGATGGATATGAATCATTGTTATTACAATGGATTATGGATGCATATGCATCATTGTTATTATATTATCATATGAATTCATAATGCATCGACAATTAAGGCAATTATTAAATGGATGCTTTAAGTGAGACTATTTCTTTGAAATGATTGTTATGTGCACTTTCCTTTAATATAATACACTACAATTGTGTTTGACACCCATGAACACATGGTGTTTCATATTTAACACCATATTTTTAGAGGATTGCCTTGATTTTTCTGCCCACTGTACGGACTGTATGGAATTATGTGCCCCCCAAAAAAATTAAAAAACACTCTTCTTCTCGAAAATCATGCCTAGAAAAATATGTCTCGAAAAATATACCTAGAATTTTTCTCAAGAAACTTGTTGTATGGAAATGTAATTTTTGCTATTGTAGGGTCTCGGGAAACATGCCCTCTTATCTTCTTTCTCAACATGCAATTTTTCTCCTTCTTTGCTCAACAAAATGAGACTCAAATTCCTTTCCTTGCATTTTTGGTGTCTATCAATAGTAATCTAATCCAAGGGCCCAAAATGAATTAGATGGATGGATGAGATTAAATGCACTTTTAATTCTCTCCATAGTCAATTTCACTCACCTCACTTAAATTTATCAAAAAGACACTTTATTCTTAGTGAAAATTAAAACTCATCTCAAGTTATTAATTGCAAAGGTCACTTAATTTTCCCCTTTTAATGACTTAGGAAAAACTCACTAGGGGAACACTTTACTAGGTACAAAAATCAACACTCCCTCTTACCGAGGAAGGTGTTCTGCACCACACCTAATTTGTCTCTGAAATGAATGAACTTGCGTCTTCCAAGAGACTTTTTCTGGATATCTACAACTTGCTCATCAATGGAAATGTACTGCAACTCCACATCTCCTCTCTGAACATAATCACAGATGAAATGGTATTCGATCTCAATATGCTTTGATGTGTCGTGAAATAAAGGATTCTAAGAGAGCTGGATGCAACTTTGATTGTCATAGCAAATCACTGTAGGCCTCAACGTCTGATCAAATAAATCCACCAATAACTTGCAAAGTCATAGTGCGTTGCAACTAGCTTGACTAGATTCCATGTACTGAGCCTCATTAGAGATAAAACCAACAGACTTTTTATTCCAACTGAACCATGACACTGTTGCTGAGTACAAATTGAAACAACATCTGAAAGTGATCTTATGGTCTGCCACACTACCTAACCAATCTGAATCCATGAAGCCAATCAATCTAACCCCATCCGATCTCCTATAATCAAGACCATAATCCACTCTACTTGCAAGGTATCTCAACACATGTTTTGCAACAATCTAGTGCACTGTCCTAGGCTCCACCATGAATTGACTGAGAGTGTTCACCACAAAACACAAATCTGGCCTAGAGTTGACCACATACATAAACGAACTTATGAGCTAACAATATAAGGGAGGAGTTCCATGTAGCATATTTTCATACATAGATTTGTTCATATAGTAGAATGCTATTCCTATATTGCTCCCTATACCATATTTTATGCACTATTTCAAATTTCCTGTAGCAAATAAGCAGAAATAATAGGACAACTTGTAGACCTAATATAGATGCACTAAACAGTAATAACAAGGTTTTGAAAAATTGTGATCAAGAAGAATGATAACACTACATTTGCGTTGATAGGTTGGTCCACTTCAATCAACAACACCTAGAGCAAGTAAATAACAAATAGAGGCTCAACAAGGCTTGTTCCCTAGATGACCTATAACATCCTCGATGAGATTGTAGCCTTGAAATAATGTCTTCTATAATGTTTCGAAGTGTTGATCCACCTGGAGGAGATATTTTGTAGATATCTTCTATGTAATAAATATATATTTATTGGAGAAGAATATCATGTATTGAATCAACAAAATAAGAACAAAATAAAGGAGATTCTTGTAACAACTACGCCCTTTTTAACCAATAGAGAGTTTCCTTCATTTTATTATATCTAATTGGAGAAAAAAGTGGATAAGATAACCACTTATTATTATTTTATTTAAGAGATGTTGGGGATTTTCAGTATTTATGTATTTTAGTACTTTCCCATGGAGAAGGATATGGATTTAAAACTAACAAATGTATTATTATTATTATTATTATTAATATTATTTATTAGTGATATTCATGGATGGATCTCGGTGAAATTATCCATCATCTTGTTTCTCTATTGCACAAGGGATTTATCAAGAAACTATTTAACAAGACCCCCTCCTCTATCATCTCTATTTACCTCTCCCACCACGTGAGAATTCTTAGGTCAACAAGAGTGGATATTCCAAATATCAACTAGTTCAATATCCAATTTCGATATATGTATATTATTGGGGACATGCATCGAGAAACAAGAAGAACATATTGCTTTGATACCACTCGATTATTTGCAGAAAAAATCAAGGAAACTATTTAAAATAGAAAATAACACACATTTTTTTGTATAAAGCACATTAATACAATAAAACCAAAATTCTATTATTGAATGGAAAGGAAAAACATTGTAAACTGCAAATAAATACATAATAGTTTAGATGGTGGTAGCTTATCTTTGAAGAGAGATTTGTCGGTTATGTTCATTGACAAGAGATGATTACTAAGAGATTACAAAGGGCCTTTTTATCATAAGCATAAAAAGGAAAAAAACTGATATCTAAAAACCTAACCCTAGGAGATGAAGTGCCAAAATGATTTGTGGGCCCCAAAGTTGTTAGTTGATACATCAAATTCCTGGTGGCACAAATTGTGCATACAATCTCCATTTAGGGAACTCAGTAGCTCATTGGAAATAAAAATATGATAATTAAAACTTTTAATTGGGGCTAAGGGATCCCATGACAAATTATGTCCCTCCTATTTTCCCAAAAGCCTCAGTTAGGGCCTCAAAACAACCCCAAATTTTTGGGACCCAAAAAATGTAGCAAATTGCCATGAGGATGGAGAATTGTTGTACCTCGATGGAATAGGTGGGTGGAAACTAATATAAAATTGGATTAATACTCCTATTATTAGGGATAAATGGTCCGCATTGTATCAAGTGCCCCCATTGTATCGGTGAGTTCCCTTCATCTCAATGGCCATGATTCGATCGACTGTACCTTCCAAATGTAGTTAGTATTGAGTTATGTAAGGGCCAACTGGTCAACTACCTCTGAGGTTACCAAAAGAGGTGGAAAATAGGCTCAAAGTAGCTCCACATGAAAGATAGGGTGCAAGCCGAGGAAAGGTGGAATACTCAACTTAAAATCATTCTCAACCACAAATTTGGTGATTGTGTATGTCCCATATAAAAGTGGGAAGAGCTTCAGATGGGGCCCCATGAGGTTCTCTTTCTGCAAATGTAACCAAACCTTATTGGCTTGAAACTTTTCTTATGGTAGAGGATTTGTAAATATAACAACACTATGATCATATGTCCTACAATAAACAAGTGAGAAAATGTTGTCTTCGACTAACTATGTTAAATGCTGAACATGAAGCTCAACATGCTTCATTTTGTTGTGAGAAATATAATTGTCAACAACCTCTGTTGTACTTTGACTATCACAATGGATAATAGTCAAGGATTGAATAGGAAAATCAAGCTCCATTAAAATTAGAAAGATAGAAACTTCCTCCATACCTGCATTGACATCATCATGATATTTGTCTTCTATAGTTAAACGAGAGACTACCTTTTGTTTCTTACACGACCAGAACAAGGGTCTAAAACTTAGTTGAAACATATAGACATAAGTGGAATTTTGGTCATCAATGTCAGCTTTCCAGTCAGAATTAGAAAACTTGACCATCGGTTTTGTAAGGTGACAATACTTAATACCATTCTAATAGGTTTATTTAATGTAGCAAAAAATTCTCTTTGAATCTTTCTAGTGTCTTTCTCAAGTATCGTACAAGAACTGGGAAACCACACTAACAACAAAGGAGATATCAAGGTCGACTACGATTTATAAAATAAGGCTACATACCAAATTTTGATAGAGAGTGGCCTCGACTAATTGATATTCATAGTCCTTCAACAACTTTATGCACAATTGATAAGCTGTAGCACAAGACTTACAATCGTCCATCTTGAATCGTTTCAAGAGATCCAAAGGATATTTTGGTTGAGAAAGAAAGATACCATCATCCATGTTGGCATTCGTCCCTTTCATCCATGTTCATACCTTCTTTGTACGACAACAAATCCCAATATATTGGCCTGATAGAGCAAGGCTCAGTTTGAAGCACTTGTGATGCATATGCAGTCTCACCCGAGATATCTCTTATGGTTAACTGCGAGAAACAAATTTTCTACAGTTGGGTGGGGATTTCTCCTCTCACAGCACCTAGTTAACTCACTCACCAGTACATGTGGAAATTTTCCCCATGGAATTTTGTTACTATTGCAACACTTGTGTGTTGTTATAGTGGCGAAAATGGCCCCTTCGTTTCGTGGGAAAACTTTCATCAATATAGCAACACTTTCCACATTTTTTCAGAATTGCGACGAATGGCATCTGTCACAAGTGCGACGAGAGGATGGATACTACTATGACACAGTTTTGTTGCTATTGGGATAATAATTTACCGATGAAGGCTTGATTTTCCATCGCTATAGCGATGAAAAGAAATCTTTTTAAAAAATGAGCAAATTTATTGTAACAATGTTTTCATTGGTTTAGCGATGGATCTTCATTGGTGTAGCGACGAGAGGAAAATATTAAAAAAAAAAATTGCGACGAACACTTTGTTGGTTTAGTGATGACATTTCATTGTTGTAGCGATGAAGTGGTCCTCGCTCTAGTGACGACAGGGAAATAATTTTTTAAAAATCAAAGTTTTTGCGACGAACACGTCATTGGTTTATCATTGACATTGCGTTGGTGTAGCAAGGAAGTGGTTGTCGCTATAGCAACGACAGGTAAATTTAAAAAAAAAAACTTGTGAAGAACACATCACTGGTTTAGCGACAAAATTGTGTTGGTGTAGCGACAGAAGGTAAATTAAAAAAAAGAAACAAAGTTGTTGGGACGAAGCTTCATTGGTGTAGCGATGAAGTGTGTGTTTCTATTGCGACGGTATGCAAATTTAAAAAAGAAAATCCCAACAAATTGCTATACTAGGGATGAATTTGTTTGTTGCTAGTATAGCAAGCTCATTGACACTTGATAGGTATGTTCGTTTCTTTATCCTCATTGCTAAGTGTTATCAGAGATTTCCATAAAAGGGCAAGGACCACGGAAGGACTGAGGAAATAATACCTGGAAGAGGTTCCTTTGAGGGGCATAGAAATACCTCATTTTCCATCAACTTTTGATTGTTGGCTTGATCCTACTAACTTTTTCCCTATGTTATATTATTCTTCTACTTTCATATTAAGGGCCTTTCTTGTTTTTATGCACATGTTTGTTTTCCTTTTTCCCAAATTATCCTTCTTGATACCCAAACTTGAATAATTCTGAGACTCGTCAGAATTTTTGGGATCAACTTTATCATAAAATATACCTTCATTTTATTTTCCCTCCATTAAAAATGAAATTTAAAAAATTTATAGGTGGAGAATCAATATCACTATTCCTATTTTACTACATAAAATCTCATTGTTTTTGGTAGATTTGAAAATTGGAATTGTTTCCTTTTCTTGGATAAGGCATTTCTTATAATTCGTGTAATTCTTTAGGCTACCTTAATACATTTTCCAGTTCTCAATTATCTGTGACATTGTTTTCTACTGCAGTCTTTAAGTTTCCAAAAGCCACTTAATTTATTTACTGTGAATTTTTAATCATACTCAAAAATAGGCGATCGCAAGTTATTGGCAACAAAGGACAAGTATTCTAGTCCTTAAGGAAGTACTCATTATTGTAATAACAGATGATGCATCAAACAAGTTCTGTGGATTTTCCACACTTCATGTATCTTTTTTATTTAATATCTTGTATTTGTCATATGCAGTGATTTTCCATATTGGTAGTACCGATTAATAGAAAACTAAATCAAGGAAGTGAATAGGGGGAAAAAAATTTATACTTCCTGAGTTTTAGTAATAGCACAAAATTATGCTTAAAGCGATAGAAACAACTACCACTAAGGGCGTCATTCCAAACATAGAACATCAAAGAAAGAAATAAAAGTCTCAAATACAAAAGGTGGACTCCATAATCAAATTGTTTTCATTTTTTAACAAAGAAATTGTATTTACTGTGAAATTAATCAAATTGTGGCCACATAGCTATTGTAGGGCTTCACCCTTCTTCTCTCTCAAAGTATTCGTTCTGGAGTGCCATACCTTTTTGCTTCTCATATGAGCTCCCATGGCCATGTTGGTTTCCTCTTATGGGAGTCCTTCTCAATGATTATCTCTACTGGTTCTTGAATTTCTACCTGGTGTGAACTGTGAGAGATTGATCTTCAGTTGCTCCCATCTTCCCTTCTCTTGTCACGAGTCGAGATATTTCTTATGCACATTATTCTCGGAGTCTCCTGAAATATATCAACCTCCTTATTGTAGAAATTCCTTGAATGAATGAGTCCCATGATCTAGGGATACCATTCAAGGTAGTCATTACAAATTCTCTTTATTCGACATTCTCTTCAACCAATTCAAGTTGTTATTTTATTTGAGAAACCCTTGTGAAGTAAGACTGTATAGTCTCGGATTTATGTATCTTAACATTCTTCAACTGGTTCCTCAAAGTCATATTTTGGTTGATGTTATTTCCTTCGAACATCTTTTCCAACGTGCCCTATACTTCATTCGATGTATTGAATGAAGACACATGGGGGATAAGGTGATCCTTAATAGAATATGCAATGATTTTCTCATCCTTATTGATTCTTCTCTTATGAGAAACCTTAGCCTCATCTCCCTTTGGTTCTGTAACCTCCTTAAGTGATGCACTCATCCAAATAATTTTCTTCAAGGATCAGGAAGATTCTATACTTCTATGCTTGAAAGTTATCAACCCCTCTAATATTGTCCTCAAGTTGAGTATGGTGAGTCATCTTTTCAAATGAGAACCTCAAATGGAAATAAAAAATGATTTAGTTATACTAATTTGAGGTGTTCGACCTGTTTTCGGAGCTGGATGACCTAGGGCTTGTTAGAGAAACCCTAATTTTGCAAACTTGCAGTTTGGGAATTCTGTTTGGACAAAAATATGCACCTCCTTGAGGCAAGTTTCTCAACAAGGTCACTTTATGAATATTGAGGTGGGAAGCCTTCGAAACTTGATGCCCTAGTTTCCGCTGGCACTAATGACAGGTTCAAATATGAAACTTATTCAAATACGAAACTGTTTCCACCAAATTAGGCGCACTACTGAGGCGAGTTATCCTATCCCTCTTTCCTTGATGATATGTGGAGAGAGCAGCTTAAATTAGGAAGCCCTAGTTTCTGCAGTTTCCCAATGCCTTCTTTCATAGAGGCTGTGATACCATGTTAGTTTTTCTATATCTTATTAGCTTAATTAGTGTCTTGGTATGAAAGAATAATAAGTACATCTAGATGCATAAGATATAACAGATACACAAGACACGAAGATTTTCACCGGGGAAACCATAAAGGATAAAATCCCACAAAATTCCTCATAATAGTAAAGTCACAAAGGTTGTGTCATAAGATTAGCAATTCCAGTAATAAGAAGTATTCATCAACTATATATCTCTCCTCCCTTCTTTGTCTCTCTCTCATGCGAACTTGAGCGAGTGTAAGGTGTGTATAAATGAGGGAGGGTGCCTCCCTATTTAAACTAATCAAGTGACTAACCTTTTACATGACGAGGATGACCGATTTCACTGACAAGTTTGACTTCTCCTAGAGAGACTCCAAATACACATTACATGATGTCACACTGTGGACTATTTCCCCGACTTACAATGAAGGTTGTAACTCAAGGTCTAGACACAATAAATACATCCCACAAGGAGTAAAACACATCTCCAATGGGAGTACAACAACATACAATGATAATATACATGATAATATCTTCCGAAGTTACAAACACATCAACACCCGAGACAGGTTCCTAGGTAGGCTAGTGGTTTTCTTTGATATTTCACCATGAAGGAACTAGATCTAAATACAATTTTATCTTGTGAATAGTAGAGATTCAATATATTATTGTAAAAAGAGATCAATTTTATGATGAAATGTTTATATATTCCAAATATAAAATCCCCACCTCATCTTCAAGATGCAAGACTTTTTTTTATTTTAAATGCATTGATTTATAAGTTCATGGGTTAGTGGATGGGTAACAAGCTCATAGAGATATTAATAGAATAATATTGAAATCCATTGATGGAATTATGGATCCTTAAATTTATCCCATCATAGATTGGTATACATCGCCTTCCACTTCCAACTCATGAAAGACATGAATTTCCATATATTAGTTTATTCTAGAAAATAAATTCTTAAAGATAATGTTATTTCCATCCAACTTGACAAATTTTCCATGTTGTTATTGCTACAAGTTTTGCATCAAAGTAACTATGATATGATATCAATAATAATAGCTTGTATAATTGAACATGGCTTAATATTAGTCAATATATACCAAGAATGAATGAAAATGGCACTAATACATTCTAGTTTTGGTTGGCCACATTTTAGGTTGTAGTTCACAAAAAATTTAATTGGAAATGACTATTAATGATTACAGAATTTTAAGTGGTAAAGAATATTAGTTCATTATCCACTTGGATAAACACATCCAAATTATTCACTAAAAGTAAAACACCTTCTAGTGGATGTTTTAGTAGATTTTTTAATAGATGCTCCCTATAACTAAAACAAATTGGGTGTGTGGAAGTTTAAGAAGACATTTTTTTTTCCGGTGGTTGCATTGGTAACAAGGTGTGTGTGAGACACACACACAAATGCATACAATGTAGGAATGCATTGTTGCTCTTATATTAATTATGGACATGATTCATATTTTATTGTTACATGGCACATCGATGCTTGTATAAATATTATTCACTGTTTCATACATATATTTTTAATTATGCATTTGGTCAATATTTTTCATATATGGTTGACTGGTGCATGTATAGGTATTACACACCAGAATGATCCTTTTTTTTGTTTTAAAGCAGATCGATGCTCATATAATATTTACATGATGGGCCATTATTTATTACTAAACATTGATGTGTATAATAGATTTGATGCAACGGTGTGTGTTGTTATCATGCACATTGTAATAATTTGAAACAATAAATAAAATCATATGCTTTTTTAAAAGTAACAATGTTTCTCATAATTGTTAACAACAATGAGATAATGTAATTAATAGGCACCAATGCTTATCACTCAAAAAATACACCACTGTATATTTTTATGTCATACACCATTTATTGTTTTTCATAATTGTTAGCAACAATGAGATAATGTACTTAATAGGCACCAATGCTTATCACTCAAAAAATACACCAGTGTATATTTTTATGTCACACACCATTTAGTGATTTGAAAGGAATATAGTGCACCGAGTTGTATATTGTTAATTTTTTTTCAAACAATTCTATTTATCATCTTGAAATCAAACATTTTTCATAATAACGTTGATTTTATATTTTAATTTTTTTTTTGATATAATGATTGCTTTAACATGTTATCCAACGAAGTAAACCTCTTTATTTGCAACAATGTAAATCATACCTATATTAATTAATCAACAATGTAACATTTTACAATAATAGGCAATGGAATAAAATAAGAAACCCATTTTATTTATATGAAACCCATTGTCATACAAAATGGGACAACGTAAATGTCCACAATAATGTACTATATTTTGTTTAATGCACTATATTTTGTTTGTTTAATGTAAATCCAATGGTAAAATACACATTTAATAAGGTATTCAGTAAGCTCATAGGTTAGTTAATGAAGACTCATCAAATAGTACCCTTTTCTCATAGGGTTTTGATGGTAATGATGCTTACTCTTGTACGTTTGATATTTCCTCATAGAGGTGACAATATTGGTGTTGTTTATAGAAAACAAATGAATGTTATAGCACCTGCTCCTTTAGTAAGAAGTTGTTTCATTGTTTGGGGTGATGTGGATATTAGTTGTCCCTCTAGGAACCTTAGAAGGAAGTTGAATACACGAACAACACATATGGATTATTCTATTGATGAGGCCAGGAAGTTAGTTCTAAGTAGAGGTACTCATTCCTTTGTGAATTTCGAAGGAGTCGGGCTCACCTCTTTCATCATTTTCTAGTTTTGTTATGGTGATCATATTTGGAGAAATATAGAAAAGATTGAAGAACAATTTTGGGATGGTGAAATTGAAGGGGTTAAAATATTGCCTTTAAATATCCATATATACAAATCAAGCATAGAAACTAATGTCACCGGTGTAAACATTGAATATGGTGGGCCTATACTTGAATATTTCTTCCATGTCTATTCATGCGGTAGTTTTGATTTTGGTAATTGGAGTTTGAAGTTTTTGAATTATATTGAGGGTTAGACCTGGGATGGAGATTGTCAGCTTACTTAAGGTCCTCTCTTGAATAACTATAGTGTTTTGATGAAAGTATTTTCTATCTAGGAGGGAGTGTACTGAAAGGTTGTGGTTGAATATTCATAGTGCCTCTTTGACATCGTCTCCTATTTCTATATGGGATGTAAGAAATCACATTGGATTATTAAAACATGGTAATTTCTATAGAGGCCTACAAAATATTCAAATCGATAAAATTGATATAGATCTTGTTCACTAATTCCTGGTAGCAGTAGCTTTGGGTCCTTTGAATTATAGGACTTATGGGTACTTTCAGGCTAGTTTTGTCACCCTTAGAATTAGTCAAGCATTGGTTGGGGTTTTGGGGAGTGAATATAGTCAAGTGGTAACAACTTCTTTTGAAAACATAATGGAACAAGATTCAAGAAACAAGGGCCCCATTCAGAGGAGGTGATGCTTTTGGTTAACTTGAAAGGAACTATGCACAGTGAAATCCCAATGTTTTCTCATTGGTATAAATCTAGGAGGCTAAATATGGCAAGGATCAATTCATTTTCAACATAAAACATGGTCTTCTGAAGTCCCAAACGAAGCATATGAGGAAAAACTACTAATATTTGAAATTGAAATAGAATTTTGGAAAGGGAAGTATGAAGCTCAATAATAATTAATCACAATTGTGTAGGAATCAATTCATGACTTTGGAAATACTAGGAATTTCGTTTTTGTAATGGGGAAAAACTCGCAAGGATTTTTTGTCCCTAAAATTTTAGATGAGAATGTAAAGAATGATGGTAGTGAATCCTCTCCTCCCTGTTATTCTTCCAAAGAATAACATAAGCCATATGATTTAGGTGTTCATGGATTATTTTTAGTTTAATATTTTTTATGAAGTTTAAATATATTTTGTATTTAGGAGATTTTAACTGAAGCTATGCGAGTCAAGCTCATAGAAATTGGTGGATCATAGATGAAATTAATAATTTTTTACTTTGTATTTTATATATAGTCCTAAAATGTAAGAACTATATCTCCTATCTTAGAAGGATCATGATCGTAACTATAGGTTATCTGTTCGAATGCGACATTTTTTTTATAATACAAAAAGTACCCATTTTTGTGATTTTTTTAAATGATTCATTTTTTCTATTGTATGTTTTTGCTACTACAAGTCTCATGGGTGTCATTGACTATTGATATATAAATTATTGCTATAGTTTATATATAACTCGATTATTGGAATCCTTGGATTGGTTTTTGTACTATAAGTAAAAAGTATGTTTATATGTTATTTCCATTATATCCCATATAGTTTTGTAAAAATACTCCCCTCTCCTTCACTTCCAACACCACTACAGATTAACTAAGGACCAAGTCATTATCATTTACATCCTTCATATTTTTTATATTCTTAGGATTCCATTCCATTCCCTTGCTATTGGTCCCTTCACAACATTTAAAACTTGTGAAATAGAGTGGCTAAAACATGTTATTGATTAATGTTAAGAAATTTGTTTTTAGTAAAAAGTCAAATAAAAAATTCATGTTGATTACCTTTTGATCCACCTATTTCATCTATTTGAAACATTTCCATAAGGCTTTTGTGCTCTTTTGCAATCAGATTGTGAACAATTTAATTGAGTTTTTAAATTTTTTTCCTTGCATGACACACATCAACCAATACACATCATTAATTCAAACCTACATATAATTCAAATATATTAATTTTTAATAAAAATTAAAGAATTTTCCTTGTTCTCTTGTTCAAATGAGCTACCATTGTGATCCTTACAGTAATTTGTTATCCTTGAACTTGTATCAATTGTCTTCTATAAAAAAAGTAGGAATCATCATTTATAGAAACTCTGAAACGATTTTTACAAAATAAAATTTGGGTGCATTGAAAAAAGACATAAAATTTGTGGGGAAATCAATCGTTTCAATTAGTAATCGATCTTTCTTAGAGAATACCCTTCTTTTGAGAGATGAAATGCAACCAAAATATTTCCTATATGTCAGTCATTGAATTGAATGCATGATATATGTTGAAACTACGGTTTCAATGTGCATTTAAGGAAGGACTACATTGCAAATATACACACATAAATACTTAAAAGGAGAAATTAGGAAGGTTATCCAACTAGTTTGCATTCACTTTTCATAAGTATTTATACAATTAGGATAATGGTTGGAGTGATTGTACTTGTTCCATCTAATCATTCATTGAAGTTATCTTTATCTTTTGCTTTCTTACATATACTTTCATATATTAACTTATTCTAATGCATAATGTCTTAATACATTGCATGATTATTTTTACATAGGCCTAAGAGGCCTCCCAACATCTCCCCCAACATCAAAGTCTTGCTTCATCCCAAAGTTACAATTGTACATGAATATCTCAGGTATATATTCTTGCCAAAGTAACTTTAATATTGTGCATCAACCATGCATTACCAATATTCATAGGTGAATTACCCACAAAAACTGCTAGTTGTATAGGAAGATACATGTGTAAAAGGGTCTACCTGACTTGTTACTCTTTAACAGTTTTATTCAATCTGGTAAGGGCCTATATAGTTAGTGAGTATTCATTTAGAATTATCTTGCAGCTCAATGAAAATCATACTAGGTTTGGTTCCTCTATCAATGCGAGAGGCTTGGTTTTTTCTACGTTTAACTACCATTTTTGGCCTTTGAGGTCACAACCTATGGTATTGATCTACAACTCTTATATTGAGGGACTCAATTATTTGTTTTTTACTGTGTCATCAATATTCTTTATGTGTGTGTGTCATATGATATCACCTTGTCGAACTCTTTCTTTTACTGCTCTTTCTAAATATTTTCCTTCACTTCTTTTAGGATATTATGGTATTCGTACATCAAATTTTGAGGGACATTTATCTCCTCTTCTACTTTCAATCTTAACCATATCCCATAAACTTCATTCCATATTGAAGGGTCTACAAAATTGATTAATTGATAGGGATTGTGCCATATAAATAAAATTTTACCATTAAGTTTTTCTAGGACAAGGGGTAACTTGGTTAGGATTTGCCCCTCCCAATGTAGGACACTCCTGTCTTCCTTAAGATTCTAAGAAACCCTCTAATGTAAAAATATACTAGAGCATATAGTATCCTTACAAATAAAGGAGCAGTCTCTTATTCGAATTTATAAATTAAAAATATCCTTACATCTGCCACATTAATGAAGTGCTTTTTGTTAATCGACTTCTTCCTTTAGGATTCTTCCCTTGTAATTAAGCTCTGGAGAATATTTTACCTTAATGATAGCCTTATGATCCTACATTCTTTGATTCCATAGCCTCCAATATCGTTTGATCTAATAATTTTTTGTAGTTCACAAGAAGAAATATTTTCTTGAATTCAAGTTTCCATCCTCGTCACATAATGAATCTCATTAACTTAATTATTTCCTTCAACAGTCTTTAAGTTTCCAAAATCCACTTAATGTATTTATTGTGAGTTTTTAATCATGCTAAAAAATAGGCGATCACTAGTTATTGGCAACAAAGGACAAGTATTCTAGTCCTTAAGGAAGTACTCAACATTACAATGGCAGTTGATGCATGGAACAAGTTCTGTGGATTTTCCACAATTCATGAATCTTTATTATTCAATATCTTGTATTTGTCATATGCAGTGATTTTCCATATTGGTAGTCTCGATCAATAGAAAACTAAATCAAGGAAGTGAATAGGGGGAAATTTTTTTATACTTCTTAAGTTTTAGTAATAGCACAAAATTATGCATAAAGCGATAGTAACAACTACCACTAAGGACATCATTGCAAAAATAGAACATCACAGAAAGAAATAAAAGTCTCAAATACAGAAGGTGGACTCTAGAATCAACCTGTTTTCATTTTTTAACAAATAAATTGTACTTACTTTGAAATTAATAAAATTGTGGCCACATAGCTATTGTAAGGCATTTCCCTTTTTCTCTCTCTAAGTATTCCTTCTAGAATTCCATACCTTGTTGCTTCTCATATGAGCTCCCGTGGCCATGTTGGTTTCCTCTTATGGGAGTCCTTCTCAATGATTATCTCTACTAGCTCTTAAATTTCTCCATGGTGTGAACTGTGAGAGCTTGATCTTCAGTTGCTCCCATATTCTCTTCTCTTGTCACGAGTCAAGAATTTTCCTATGCACATTATTCTTGGATTCTGCTTAAATATATCAACCTCATTATTGTAGAAATTCCTTGAATGAATGAGTCCCATGATCTAGGGGTACCATTCAAGGTAGTCATTACAACTTCTCTTTATTTGACATTCTCTTCAACCGCTTCAAGTTGTTATTTGATTTGAGAAATCCTTGTGAATTAAGACTTTATAGTCTCGGAGTTATGTATCTTAACATTCTTCAACTGGTTCCTCAAAGTCATATTTTGGTTGATGTTATTTCCTTTGAACATCTTTTCCAAAGCGTCATATACTTCATTCAATGTATTGAATGAAGACACATGGGGGATGAGGTGATCCTTAATAGAATATGGAATGATTCTCTTGTCCTTAGAGATTATTCTCTTATGAGAAACCTTAGCCTCATCTCCCTTTGGTTCAGGAACCTCCTTAGCGATGTACTGATCCAAATAATTTTCTTTAAGGATCGCGGAGATTCTATACTTCTATGCTCAAAATTTATCAACCCCTCCAAGATTGTCCTCAAATTGAGTATGGTGAGTCATATTTTCAAATGAGAACCTCAAATGGAAATAAAAAAGGTTTAGATCTTACTAATTTGAGGGGTTTGACCTATTTTTGGAGCTCGATGACCTAGGGCTTGTTAGAGAAACCCTAATTTTCCAAACTTGCAGTTTGAGAATTCTGTTTGGATAGAAAGATGTTCCTCCTTGAGGCGAGTTTCTTAGCAAGGTCACTTTATGAATATTGAGGTGGGAATCCTCTGAAACTTGATGCCCTAGTTTCTCCTGGCACCAATGAGAGGTTCAAAAATGAAACTTATTCAAATATGAATCTGCTTCCACCAAATGATGCACCCTACTGAGGCAAGTTATCCTAGCCCTCTTTCCTTGATGATATGTGGAGAGAGCACCTTGATGCAGGAAGCCCTAGTTTCTGCAGCTGCCTAATGCCTTCTTTAAGAGAGGCTCTGATACCATATTAGTTTTTCTATATCTTATTAGCTTAATTAGGATCTTTGTATGAAAGAATAATAGGTACATCTAGATATATAAGATATAACATATACACAAGACACAAATATTTTCACCGCGGAAACCATAAGGGATGAAACCCCACAAAATTCCTTAGAATAGTAAAGTCACAAAGGTTGTGTCATATGATTAGCAATTCCAGTAATAAGAAGTATTCATCAGCTATCTATCTCTCCTCCCTTCTCTCTCTCTCTCATGTGAACTTGAGTGAGTGTGAGGTGTGTATAAATGAGGGAGGGTGCCTCCGTATTTATACTAATAAAGTGACTGACATTTTACATGACAAGGATGACCTATTTCACTAACAAGTCCAACTTCTCCTAGAGAGACTCCAAATACACATTACATGATGTCACACCGTGGACTATTTCCCCGACTTATAACGGAGGTTGTAACTCAAGGTCTAGACACAATAAATACATCTTGCAAGGGGGAAAACACATCTCCAATGGGGGTATAACAACAGACAATGACAATATACATCACAATATCTTCCGAAGTTACAAATACATCAACACTCGAGACACGTTCGTAGGTAGGCTATTGGTTTTCTTTGATATTTCACCATGAAGGAACTAGGTCTAAATATAATTTTATCTTGTGAATAGTAGAGATTCAATATATTATTGTAAAAGCAGATCAAGTTTATGATGAAATGTTTATATATTCCAAATATAAAATCCCCACCTCATCTTCAAGATGCAAGATCTTTATTTTTTTTAAATGCATTGATTTATAAGTTCATGGGTTAGTGGATGGGTAACAAGCTCATAGAGGTATTAATAGAATAATATTGAAATCCATTGATGGAATTATGGATCCTTAAATTTATCCGATAATATATTGGTATACATCGCCTTCCACTTCCAACTCAAGGAAGACATGAATTTCCATATATTAGTTTATTCTAGAAAATAAATTCTCGAAGATAATGATATTTCCATCCAACTTCACAAATTTTCCATGTTGTTATTGCTACAACTTTTGCATCAAAGTAACCATGATATGATATCAACAATAATAGCTTGTATAATTGAACATGGCTTAAACTTAGTCAATATATACCAAGAATGAATGAAAATGACACTAATACATTCTAGTTTTGGTTGGCCATATTTTAGATTGTAGTTCACAAAAATTTAATTGGAAAGGACTGTTAATGATTACAAAATTTTAAGTGGTAAGGAATATTAGAGCATTATCCACTTGGATAAACACATCCAAACTATTCACTAAAAGTAAAACACCTTGTAGTGGATGTTTTAGTAGATTTTTTAACAGATGCTCCCTATAACTATAGTGTTTTGATGAAAGTAGGTTCGATCTAGGAGGGAGTGTACTGAAGGGTTGTGGTTGAATATTCATAGTGCCTCTTTGACATCGTCTGCTATTTCTATATGGGAGGTAAGAAAGCACAATGGATTATTAAAAGATGGTAATTGCTATAGAGGCATGGAAAATATTCAAATTGATAAAATTGATATAGATCTTGTTCCCTAAGTCCCGGTAGCAGTAGCTTTTGGTCCTTTGAATTATAAGACTTATGGGTACTTTCAGGCTAGTTCTATCACCCTTAGAATTAGTCAAGCATTGGTTGGGGTTTTGGGGAATGATTATAGTCAAGTGGTAACAATTTATTTTGAAAACGTAATGGAACAAGATTCAAGAAACAAGGTCCCCATTCAGAGGAGGTGATGCTTTCGGTTGACTTGAAAGGCACTGTGGACAGTGAAATCCCAATGTTTGCTAGTTGGTAGAAATTCTGGTAGGCTAAATATGCCAGGGATCAATTAAGATGGTCTTTTGAAGTCCCAAACGAAGCATATGAGGAGAAACTACTAAGATTTGAAATTGAAATAGAATTTTGGAAAGGGGAGTATGAATCTCAATCAGAATTAATCACAAGGTTGTAGGAATATATTCATGACTTTGGAAATACTAGGAATTTCATTTTTGTAATGGGAAAAAACTCGCAAGGCTCTTTTGTCCTTGAAATTTTAGATGAGAATGTAAAGAATGATGGTAGTGAATCCTCTTCTCCCTGTTATTCTTCCAAAGAATAACGTAAGCCATATGATCTAGGTGTTCATGGATTATTTTTAGTTTAATGTTTTTTATTAAGTTTAAATATATTTTGTATTTAGGATATTTTAACCGAAGTTATACGAGTCAAGCTCATAGAAATTAGCGGATCATAGACGAATATAATTATTTTACTTTGTATTTTATATGATGATGATGATGATGATGATGGTTAATGTCCCCTGAGACCAAACTTTGGTCTATTGAACCTAAAGAAGAGAATTAATTAGTTTGCTTTAAAGTTATATTTCTATCCTTAAAGAGCTTGGAAAGAATCGTCCCGAGCTTACTATAATTTTGACAGGCTACATGGCTAGGAAAGTCGGTATTGCAACAAAGATTATGAAACTGGGATCTAATGTGGGTGTACGCAGGGCACGCTAAGAGGAAGTGATTTTCATCTTCAATGTTCTTACTCTCACAAAGGTGGCAGATATATATAGTCCTAAAATGTAAGAACTATATCTGTTGTCTTAGAAGGATCATGATCGTAACTATAGGCTATCCAGTTCGATTGCGACATTTTTTTATAATACAAAAAGTACCCATTTTTTATGATTTTTTAAATGATTCATTTTTTCTATTGTATGATTTTTCTACTGCAAGTCTCATGGATCTCATTGACTATTGATATATAAATTATTTCTATAGTTTATATATAACTGGATTCTTGGAATCCTTGGATTGGTTTTTGTACTATAAGTAAAAAGTATGTTTATATGTTATTTCCATTATATCCTATATAGTTTTGTAAAAATAATTCCCTCTCCTTAACTTCCAACACCACTACAGATGAACTAAGGACCAAGTCATCATCATTTACATCCTTCATATTTTTTTATCTTCTTAGGATGACTTTCCATTCCCTTGCTATTGGTCCCTTCACAACATTTAAAAATTGTGAAATAGAGTGGTTAAAACATGTTACCGATTAATGTTAAGAAATTTGTTTTTAGTAAAAATTCAAATAAAAACTTCATGTTGGTTACCTTTTGATACACCTATTTCCTCTATTTGCAACATTTCCATAAGGATTTTGTGCTCTTTTGCAATTAGATTGTGAACAATTTAATCGAGTTTTTAAATTTTTTTCTTTGCATGACACACATCAACCAATACACATCATTAATTTAAGCCTACATATAATTCAAATATGTTAATTTTCCTTGTTCTCTTGTTCAAATGAGCTACCATCGCGATACTTACAATAATTTGTTATCCTTGAACTTGTATCAATTGTCTTCTATAAAACAAATAGTAATCATCATTTATATAAATTTTGAAAGAATTTTTACAAAATAAATTTCGGTGCATTGAAAAAAGACATAAAAATTGTGGGGAAATCAATCTTTTCAATTAGTAATCGATATTTGTTAGAGCATACCCTTCTTTTGAAAGATGAAATGCAACGAAAATGTTTCCTATATGTCAGTCATTGAATTGAATGCATGGTATATTTTGAAACTAGGGTTTGAACATGTATTTAAGGGAGGACTACATTGCAAATATACAAACATAAATACTTAAAAGGAGAAATTAGGAAGGTTAGCCAACCAGTTTGCATTCACTTTTCATAAGTATTTTTACAATCAAGATCATTGTTGGAGTGATTGTACTTGTTCCATCTAATCATTCATTGAAGTTATCTTTATCATTTGCTTTCTTACACATACTTTCGCATATTAACTTATTCTAATGTATAATGTATTAATAAATTGCATGATTACTTTTACATAGGCCTAAGAGGCCTCCCAACATCTCCCCCAACCTCAAAGTCTTTCTTCATCCCAAAGTTACAATTGTGCATGAATGTCTGAGGTATGTACTCCTGCCAAATTAACTATATTTTGCATCAACCATGCATTACCAATATTCATAGGTGAATTACCCACAAAAACTGCTAGTTGTATAGGAAGATACATGTATAAAAGGGTCGACCCGACTTGTTACTCTTTAACATTTTTCTTCAATCTGGTAGGGGCCTATATAGTTAGTGAGCATTCATTTAGAATTATCTTGCAGCTGAATGACAATATTACTAGGTTTGGTTCCTCTATCAATGCGAGAGGCTTGGTTTTTGCTACATTTAACTACCATTGTTGGCCTTTGAGGTCACAACCTATGGTATTGATCTACAACTCTTATATTGAGGGACTCAATTATTTTTTTTGTTCTTGTGTCATCATTTTTCTTTATGTGTGTGTGTCATACAATATCACCTTGTCGAACTCTTACTTTTATTTCTCTTTCTAAATATTTTCCTTCACTTCTTTTAGGATATTATGGTATTCATACATCAAATTTGGAGGGACATTTATCTCCTATTCTACTTTCAATGTTAACCATATCCCATAACCTTCATT
The DNA here is from genome assembly GCA_001517045.1 of Pseudotsuga menziesii. Classification (NCBI taxonomy): domain Eukaryota; kingdom Viridiplantae; phylum Streptophyta; class Pinopsida; order Pinales; family Pinaceae; genus Pseudotsuga; species Pseudotsuga menziesii. Next base: position 13,389 of record LPNX010651024.1, on the reverse strand, counting down.
CCATATTGAAGGGTGTACATAATTGATTAATTGTTATGGATTATGCCATATAAATAAATTTTACCATTAAGTTTTTCCAGGACAAGGGGTAACTTGGTTAGGATTTCCCCCTCCCAATGTAGGACACTCCCGTCTTCCTTGATATTCTAAGAAACCCTCTAATGAAAAAATCTACTGGAGCATCTAGTCTCCTTACAAATAAAGGAGGAGTCTCTTATTTGAATTTCTAAATTAAAAATCTCCTTACATCTACCACATTAATGAAGTGCCTTTTCTTAATCGACTTCTTCCTTTAGGCTTATTTCCTTGTAATTAAGCTTTGAGGAATATTTTACCTTAATGATAGCTTTATGATCCTACGTTCTTTGATTCCATAGCCTCCAATATTGTTTGATCTAATAATTTTTTTGTAGTTCACAAGGAGAAATATTTCCTTGAATTCAAGTTTCCATCCTCGTCACATAATGGATCTCATGAACTTAGTTATTTCCTTAAACATTCCCAAATGAGATACTAACACAAAACAAAGGTATAGAAGAAATGTTAGAATGTAATAATCTTCCAAAATATGTAACTTATGGATTTAGTGGGTGTCATGTAGGTGGTAGTAAAATGTTGAATAAGTGTCCAACTAGTATATGTGGCCAATTAGAAGTAGTCCCAACAAAATCAACTAGTGATTACATCAAGTCATAAAACCTAGTTCTAAAGCTCAACTTGCGTCATCAAAGTGGATGATGTCTCCCTCATCTTAATAAAGTCAGTTGCAATTTTGTGCATATATAGATCATATTATGGATCATTTTATCATGCATTAATTCCATTTTAGAATTTCATATTCAATCAGCGTTTTCATAATGACTATGAGTTCTAAGAAATAACATATTTTTTTAAATGGTCACAACTATTCCATGTGGGTAAAAAATATGAATTTCTACTAAAGAGTAAGGTACTTTATCAATATGCAAAGACTTCAACCCTAATTATGAACATGGAAACCTACATCTCCAACAAGATTCACTTTCACATAAGGGAGATAAACTATCCAAATGAATTCAAGAGGAATTTGAAGAATCTAGTTGATAAGATCGACAAAAGTTAGGACGTGTAGATTGATAAATATTTGAGATAAGACCAATGACCTGGAGGAAGAGGCAAGAGCTCATGAAGATGATGTGTTTACTAAATGACCAATTGACCTTCAATATTTACATTTAAAAGGTAATGGGTATAACTATACATTTTCCAATAGTAATTCTTGGGCATTACATGTTCACACTTGTAAAAGTGAGAAGACAATTGATTCTAGTTTTTCCCATCATGTTTGTAACAATGCTTCTCTCTTTTGTTCATTGAATAAGGATATAGAAGAATAAATATGTGCTTTAAAACATTATGAACTTATTGTTACAAATCCTGGTAGGATTGACTCATAGAATGGTATGATCATTGATGTGTATTATGTGCCATATTTGACTGGGAAATGTTTTTTTGTATCCGAACTAACACATACTAAAAATAAAATGTAAGTCCATCTTAATAGGTTTGTGGTGAATAATATTAACAATGAATTTTTTCTTGTTTTTGAAGGTATCAGTGACCCTAAAGACACATTATGTAATTTCTATGTCGATTTCCCTAAACATGATCTAAGATCGACTGCACTCATAGTAATATTGAGCAAAATTTGAGCATGATAAGATACTTGGACATGTGGATTTCTAAAGTATAAAATTGATAGTCAATGTTAATATGGTTGATGGAATCCTTACGATAGTTCCTTCTAATGGTGTATGTAAATGGTGTGTGACTAGAAAGCATCAATAGGTTGTGTTTTAGATAGGAAACAATTCGAGAGAAAAGAATTTGTTGGAACTTGAAGAATAAATACCATGTCTTTGAAAATTTCGATGAATTTAGAGCATTGGTTGAACAATAATGTGGTCAACCTTAGAAATGTCTAATATTCGAAAATGAGGGAGAATATGTGGGTAAGGAGTTTGAGATCTCTTTAGGGTAGTTGTACTAAGAGTAAAGTGTTATAATAAAAGGATCTCTCACTCTCTAAAGTTTATGGAGTTAGTCAATGTCATTCTAGAGACAAATTAAGATCAACTTCTTGATCGTATTGGATAAAAGTGATCCCAACCATCTTTCTCGGTGTGAAAATTGAGGTAGAAATTCTAAATATCAAGTGCAACTAAGGGGTTCGGAGTGGACTAATTATCCATCATTTTAAGGAATTTAGTTACAATTTTAGCACCACCTCTCCCTTTTGGGATTCATATTTAATCACTTCTATAGACCCTAGATTTCGAAGAAGAAGAGAGGAAAGGAAAAACTTCACCAAGACAAAGTTTCCATTAAGGTTCAACCACTTATGCTTCCAACATGTGAAATTTCTTTTAATTGTTTTAAAAACATGGATTCAATCCGAGGCTCATATATGTGTTATAGAAATGTGGATCCCTAGATACGTAAAACATATCTATTTAATTTTCATAGTGCCTATTTTATTCTATATAGAGTTGTTGGTGAATCCTAGTAATTTGTTACTCATCATAAATGTGTACCATAATATAAGATGGAGTATTTGATAGTAGAATCCCATTCAAGAAATTTTGGAGGACATTCCCCTTCCACTAGAATGATACATATATATTGTATTTGGGAATTTGGTGGCTGGAACTATTCAGAGATTATTTAAAATGCATCAATAGATGTGCACCATGCTAGATGGAAAGAACACACTTTTTTATTTCAATTTATAATGAACTCCACCTAATCCTTCCAATGTATCCTTTCGAGCATTGGGAAATTGACTTTATCAAATTTTTTGTGTCATCAGATAAAACATAATTTTAGTTTATCATTGTAGTGAGGACCATGTACACTAAGTGGGTACAGGCCTTTAAATTTGAGTGGGCCCATCTAAATCAGAAACTAAGTTTTTGTTAGAATATGCTTTGCAGGTTCGAATTTCCAATACGATTCATTTATAACCAGGGGACCAATTAAATAATGAAGATTGTCATTGGTTTAATGAAAATTTTCCAAATCATGAATCTGAAGAGTAGTCCTTACTAGCCTAGGGCGAATGGATAAGCTAGAAGAAAAATCAAAGTCTAAGTTTTTATTCCCGTGAAAAATTGTGACATGAAGAGATAAGGTTGGAATAACAGAATTCATGCAACAACTTGGGATATTGGATCCCATGGAATAAGTGATCAATAAAAAAACTGTTTAGATTAACATTAAAAAATAAAACCATCTTACTAATAGAATATTGGGTTGCAATAGAGGTTACTACCAAGATACTCATTCAAAGAACAACTCAAGGAATGGGAACTGCAAATTAAACCAACACAATCTAGCCACCTATGTATCTAGCCATAAAAGGTGTGATATTTTCATATCCAACCTTGGTCCTTGACTCCTTCATGATGTTTCTAGTGGCTTAGATAATACAAATGGTTCCAAGTCTACTATTAAACATATGGATCCACAAAGGGATGGACCTTGTGTGTCATTCAATTTCTTATTGGTTATGAACTGTATGAGGAGAGGTATGCTTGGGACAACATATTCTATATTTGGGAGGTTTTAGTGTTCCTAAGTTAAACTCAAATGAATGTGATAAACCACCTAAAATTATATATTCCCAAAGAAAGAATGCGCAATGTACTAATAAAATATCTCAATAAGAGTTATTAGTCAAATATTGATACCTCATTCTCCATCTAGATTACAAAGTCGGTCCACTTTTTTCTTTTCAAAATTTATTTTCATATGGTGTTGGATTCAAACTATATTTCTCCTCCTGTCAAAAACATGGAATGTGCACATGCACTAGTTAAACTAATTATTATGCAATCATTTACTCTTTTTCTAGGAATTAAAAAAATATCATTCCACATAATAAATATACTTAGAAAGGTACAAATCAAGGCATGTAGACCTTTTTGGTGACTGTAATGCATGGCATGAATTTTTGTAGGCATAGCCTTGGAGGCCTTGTCCTGAAACATATCCCAAATCAATTTAACTATGCACAAATCAACTATAAAACTTGTTTAATAAGTTTGATATAATATTATGAGAAAATTAAATTACTTGGGTACTCTCCTCACTAGAATTCATGTGTGCATTTGACTTCTCGTATGATTTTACAGGTTATTTCCATACTTTAAATCTTAAATCAATTGGCCTTTTTTTATCCTTTACTCGAGAAGTATTTTTTTATCTTCTTTGTTTGGTTGCATCAGAATCTCTTGCAATTTTGAGACATTTTTTTCCCTTCTTTATAGACCAACCTATTCCAAATTCAATCTCCATGTCATGGATTATTGCTTTCTAGAGGTGCATCAGTATCTTTGAGAATGAAAAATGTAGATGGTCTTTGAACCATTGAAGGAATGATTCCATCAACCTGTTCAATTTTTTTTCCAGTATTTGACATTCATATTTACCCTCAAACTGCATCATATTCTATATTTGTATCATAAATTCCAATGCAAGATGCAAAATATGCCATAGTGGAAGAAGTTTGTGTCCCAAGAGTGACTAGGACAGTGGAAGTCTCTGCTACTTGTTCCACATTTTTAGAGTTTATTATTATTTATTTCCTCCTGGATCTTCTGCTTGATACAAAAGTGGTTGGGAATCAATTGATTCCCTTTGAGAAGATCAATTTGGTTGTTATGTTTTATGGGTTTTTCTAGATCATTTTTCTATGTATCTAGTTAGTGTTTTAAAGTCCAAACCATACGTCTTGTTCACTACCTCCATCCCTAATATAGATGCCATTTCCTCTTTCTATTGATCAATCACATTAAAAATTCCATGCCATACATAGTGTGTTAAACTCCACACCATACAACTTGTTCACTAATTAATCGTCTAGAACAATTCCATAAGATAAACGAAAAGATATGGAAATTGGAATCTTCATTAGCAATTTCACTACAAATATGTGTATGCAGGGTTTGATTTTTGTTTCGACGGATGGAAAAATTGGGGCATGGTGAATATGACTACGATGAATATGGAAATTACATCCTTGATTATGAGAATGATTTCCGTCTGTCTTAAAATCCTCCCATACCGCCAAGGCATGTGCATAGTCTAACAATGTAAAATTTCAATGCATACATTCACAATTTGAAAAAGAATAAATGTTCGACTCGTTCACTTCTTATTGTGCGAGGTCATGATGACATTTTTCATGGGCGTATTATAAGTTCGATGACATTTCAATAGAGTTTTTACAAAGATTATATAGACGGGAATGATGAATGATGGCAGTGCGAGGCGCATGTTAAACATTGATGGAAACATGGATGATCTCAAATATTATTTGTAGAAATCAGACATCCTTGAGTCTTTAAACCATCCCATACCATCAAGGCATGTTTCTAGTATGGCCATGTCGAATTTCAACGCATGCAGGCACAATTTGAAGAAATTTCAATGTTGGCCCCATCCACTAGTCACTGCGTAGGGTTATTCGATGTCTTTTAGCCCTTGACCTGATATAATCCCTAAGAATATAACCATTAAACCACTTGCATGTTGGACCATATAAATTTATTTTGGGATGTATTGGCTTAATATAATCATGGTTTAATCGTCTTGAATAATTCCATAAGAAAAATGGAAAAGACATGGAAATTGGAATCTTCATTAGCGGTTTCACTAGAGAGATGGGTATGTTAGGTTTGATCTTTGTTTCCATGGATAGAATAATTGGGAAATGATGAATATTATTATGATGATCATCTAAATTACAGCCATGATGATGAGAATTATTTCCTTGAGTATTAAAACCATCCCATACCATCAAGGCATGTTCTTAGTCTAACCATGTAAAATTTCAAAGCATACATTCACAGTTTGAAGACATTTCAACATTGGCCTAGTTCACTACTCACTGTGTGGGGTGTATGGATGACATTTTTCATGGTCACCTTATAAGTTCCATGACATTTCAATAGACTTTTGACAAAGATTCTCCAGATGGGAATGGTGAATCATGGCAATGAGGCATGCATAGTTTGAAGAAATTTCAACATTGGCCCCATTCATTGCTCACTGCACATGGTTGATTGATGTCGTTTAAACCTTGACCCAGTATAATAACTAAGCAATTAACAATTAAACCAATTGAATGTTAGAACATATAAAACTTGGGTTGCGGCCAATTCAATGGGTAACCAGAGATTTTGTCATTGTTCCAAGGCCTCCAAGGGATTCTAGCTTGGGTTGGGACAAGGTCAAAATGGATCCTCTGACACAAAAAACCACAAACTAAACACTAACCCTCAAGGGATACACAAGGTGCACCAAGCACTCAACAGTTGGCATTAATGACCAGACACAGTTGGTATCAATGACAACTTAATCAACAATCTCCCCCTTTTTCATTGATGAAAACACCATAACTCGTCTTCAGAAAAAGATGCCCATGTCAACAAAAATTCTCTCCCCGTTTGGCATCAATGGAAAAGGGAACATCCTTTGACCATTTTGCTCCTCCTCAGGGCATGCTTCCCCTTAGTTTATGCACCCCCTTTCATCAAATTCTCTTCCTTTTCAACTTTTATTCAAGTTTCCATTAATGGGAATAAGAATTTTGTTTGCCAATACTACTTCTCTTATGATTGATGCTACTTTGACGAACTTGCATTATGTTACATGAATACTGCTGGAACCAACTACTATATCACACTCAAATATGACAATCAAGTAGATATACCCTTTTACACATTCTTTGTACACTTGATATTATGGGTTGATGGTTGTTCACGTCATTCGATTGATCTTTCTTTCTTCTCCAAACTTTAACTTGTCCCTGCATCCTGCAATGTTTCACGAAATGACCATATTGATAGCAATTGTAACACTCAATGAAAAACCCATATTGATTTCTTCCTGGAGTGGCTTTGTGACCATAGTTGTTACACTTGTAGCAGTGACCATGGAACCTTATAGGATATCTCTGAGTAGTAACTTATCTTGATTCTTATTGATCATGGGATATTCTGAGAATACATGTATTATTGTTACACTTTTCCTCTTTTACTATAGAGCTTTCACTTTCTTCAATGTTATTCAAGATATTTGAGTTTTTATTTAATTGATTAGTTGTTTTGTCTAGATCTTCCTTCAAAGAGAGGATCTTCAATTCTTATTGTTGACAAATTTGTATGTTTTCTTGGAGTTGTCTTGTTAGATATTCTTCTATTTTCTTGACTTCTTCTACCTGTTTGTTCAGATGAATATATTGTCTTCCATCTGTCCTTTTGAATTCTGATTATCCTCATGAAATTTTTGTAGTTGATATTTTAGTGCATGATTCTCCTTTCTGAGTTCTGAGAGATCCTTTTCAAATTCAAAGTTTGTGAGACATATGTTCTATAAATCACCTTCAAGGATTTGATTTCAAGTTCTTGTTTTCTTCTTAATTTCTCTACCAATATTTCTTCAGTCTTGTAGGTACTTATCTCACTGCCTTTGTCTTGTAGCTTGCAGATCAATTCCTTCTCCTTATCATCTAGTTGTATTTTGAGCTTGACGATTTCTTCTAATTTCTTTTCAATTTTTGTAGCCGACTTATCAAGTTTATCTTTCAAAGAGTTGGATATGGGTTCTTTGATTTTGGTATCTTATTCAACTTGGTGTTTTAGATCAATTATAGTTTGTGTGGCCTTCTCAGATTCTTCTTGATTCTTCTTATTAGATTTGTCCAATTGCTCCTACAATACCTGGTTCTGTTCACAAATATTTTTCACTTCTTGCGAAACATTAGTAATTTCATTGTCTGTCATAGTATATGTTAGATTTCTAGCACTTATCAGAGAGCAAGGATTTTCATCACTATCTGAAGTATTGCGTTATATGATATAGAAATGGATCTTATCTTCTATACTTGATAAACTTATTTCTTTAAAACCATTACAAAAAGAGTGTGCAGGGGACGTACCTTCATACTTACCTGGATCTTGTACTGACCTGTCCTATGCTTGTTGTTCTTCATTTAGATTATTTATTTTGAACGACAATTCTTCAATTGTGTTGTACTTGAACATATTTACTCCTTTTGGAGATCTGTCAAATATTCAACCATGAGTTTCATTACCTCTTCTTCTTGTTCTTTAGTGGAGTAGATCAATTCTATTTTGAGCCATAGTTCCTTGGCTACGATGCACTTTCCTATCTTCTTATTTTGATGATCTATTAATCCTTCAAGGATGGTTTCCATAGCCATTCAATTATTCTTCTTTGCTTCCTTCTGAGCTGTTGTTTTCAATTTCTTTGGAGGAGTATGTCCAGTAAGAACTGATTGCCACATACCAATTTCTTCTTCCTCAAGATAAAATTTCATTCTTCTTTTCCAATAGAAGTAATTTCTTCCAAAAAGCAATGGAACTCCATTCATTGAGAACCCCATCATGTGTCAAAGATATCCTTCAAGCTGATAAGAATTTATGTGAAGGACCCGCTCTGATACCAATTGTTCGGCACACCAGGCACACATAGAGGGGGGTGAATCTATGTGTGCAGTCTTTATTAAATTTTCAACTTTAACAATCAACAACTTATTCAATATTATGCATTATCACATTATCATTATATCATCATCAATAGTGTTATAATCATCATCATATCATCATCATCACATAGAAAGAATATCAACTCAGTACACAATATTTTACGTGGAAACCCAAGTCCTAGGGGGGGAAATCGCATAAGCTACAAACTAAAGGAAGCTACAGTTCCATATTTATTCGTCATCAACTAGAAGGAGGCTATGATATCCTTTCTTTGCCCCGTACTTCCACCCTGATAAGAAGATAGACACTAAAATACTGAACCACAACTACACTCATCCCGTGGACCAACTAATCAACACTTGTACTACAGTGCACAATCTGTACCACACTACAAAACCACTGCCACTACTAACCACTGTTCATCATCTGATCACTACTAGTCGACTGATCATTGTATGTTGTATCACACTACTCATAAACTGATCACTATCTGATGTATCACACTGCTCATATCCTGATCATTATTCATGAACTCGTCACTTTCTCATAACTGCACCAAAACTAAACCAGTAACTTGTCCAATTATGTTGTACCAATTAATCATCCGAATCAGTCAATATGAGTTTTCATGCCAAACTTATTCCACCTGGGTCAAACCAATTACTCATACAACTCGACCAATCTGAGTCAAAACAACTCCACATAAGGGAACTTGTGTCAATCTTGCTCAACTGAACCAACCTATACCAAGATGCTTGTGTACATTTTTGAAGATCATAAGATGAAGAAACGGTAGAAAATCCAAAATAAACTCTAGATCTTATCATCACACAACCCTCATAACAAACTTTCCAACAAGCCAATAAATTTTTAATTTCGATTCCGTATGAGAAAGTTATGCCAATTTTAGTGAAATCAAGGGCCCCACAACAACTTAACAACCTCAAGACCATCTAATGCAAGCAATGGCATTCACCATCAACACATGAAGAAATTTACACACATGAGCCACATCATCCATCCAATAACCAATAAAGAGAGAAAAAAAAGTACAAGCATAACAAACAGCACAAAGACCAGTAACCAAAGATCAACCATGAGTAAGGAACTCGACAATGGACTCAAATGGGACCAAGATACAACTTAGGGGCACTTGACCAAGTAAATGGGTAACGAGGGATTTTTTCATTGTTCCAAGGCCTCCAAGGGCTTCAAGATTGGGCTTCGACAAGGTTAAAATGGATCCTCTAACACAAGCAACCACAAACTAAACACTAACCCTTAGGGGCTCCACAAGGGGCACCAAGGACTCAAGAGTTGGAATTAATGACCGGAGACTGTTGGCATCATTGAAAACTTAATCAACATTAACTATTTATTCATAGTATGCGTAAACTTTGAAGCCAAACTCAACTTTAAAAAGGAATCTAAAAATGACACTACAAATGAAGCAAAACTGGAAGCAAAACTAGGAGCTAAACATGTTATTGAAAGAGGAGAACAATATGGCATTAGAAAATGAGCTAAAGAAGGAGATAACTAGGAAGCTAAAATGGAATTTTTATTTGTTGCTAAAGTCTACGCCTAATGGAAGGAGAAAAATGGGAAGTTAAACTGGATTTTTTATTTGGCGCTGAAAGTGGTGCTATTTAGCGCAGATGAGGTGTGGTTGGCGCAAAAAAGTCCAATAATAGCGCCATCCTAATAGAGAGCTAAAAAGGGAGGCAATCATAGGTATTTGTTGTAGTGCTGGTACGTAAAAATTATTTCTCAGCCTAGAGTATACTTGTAAATAATGGTAACTAGTGGTAAACCAATCATAATTCCATTCTCCCCTTCCCATGATAGTGTAAGGAATTGAGGAAGACAATGCCACCTCACACCACCTATTGCATCAAGCATGTGTAAGGGGAAGTGGGTGTGAGTAGTCCAACGACCCTTGAAGCAACATCCATGCTACTCGAGGGGTGCTCTATAGAATAGTTATGATGACAACATCTTCTCTTAAATGTGGGTTTTCTATGCCATTTTGGGGGATTCTTTGGCTTAATGATGGTACTCCCTCAATTCAATGAAAATCTTGGTAAGAAGGATAAGATGGAGAGAGGGATTCTGCTACTTTTGTGATTCTCTCCTTCTAACACAATGAAGGTTTCAAACATTAGTTGGTTCTTGTCACTAAGGTTAGGGGAAACCATGGTAAATTGCCATTGTTGTAATAAGTGTTGTTGATCTTTGTGAGAAAAAGGGTTTGCATAGGGGGATCAAACAATGTGAAAAGATATTGTAAAAGACACATTGCAACATTATAGATTCAACCCAATATTGAACTCGAGAAAGAGAGGGGTTTAAGAAGATTCTTTTGAAGCTTTTTTCGAAAATCTATATTATTAAGTGGCTTCCACCTTCAACTCTTTTCATAAGATTTGAACCTATAATCTGTGAGGATTAAATCCCACACAAATCAATTGAGCTAAACCTTTAGGATTAAATCCCACACAAATCAATTGAGCTAAACCTTATTAGATTACTATATAACTTATTGTTACCTAAAATAGGAAAAATAATGAGTAGTAGATCACCTTTTTTTCTCTTTTTTTCTTTGGAAGATGCAAAACCTATCATAAGTGAGTTGTCAAATTGGAATTTAAGGACATCCATCATTGGTTTTTACCGGCAAATGTGAATTGACTCATCACCCTTAATCAAGGAAAACCGAGACACCTAAAATAACTCGTTGGTGATCAGTGAGGGGTAGACTTCCACTCCTCCGAGATGTCATGGGTCAAAGTGTTTCCTGATATCTAAGAAAGACAAAAATAAATCTTAGTCCATGCCACCGGCTTTACCTTTATTTGGAGAGAAAAACACTTTAATTAATTTTTTTTATTAAAATCCTTCCACGTCGCTTAAAAGTCCCACCAAGTACCCCACATATATATATATGGTACGCGTCAGTGGCACTTTTAAGCGATGATATAGGTGGTACGGGTCAGTGGCACTTTTAAGGGATGATCTATATATATATCATCCTCGTGAAAAACACATACATTCGGTGAAGAGATCGTCGAGTCTGGATGATTTTCTACAGTTCGCTTAGATACAATAATCAGATCGTGGTTTAATCTGCACCTCATTGAGGGATCGCTGGTCCTCCTATTTCTTGTAGATTTCGGGTTTTATAATCAAATTTTTGGTCTTTTACTCTGATTTTGATTAATAAATCTCTGTTCCTCCTATTTCTTGGAGATTTGGAGTTTTATGACCAAATTTGCTGTCTTTACTGTGAGTAAAGCATAATCTATTTTATTGTCGTACTTTTTAATTCTATGATATGTTCGATTGTTGTTCAGTTTTTCTGGTGGTATACTTCAGATTTGATGTTTTTGTGATATTTTTCGTTTGCATGAAGCAGACTTGTAGGGTTGTATTCTGAGAAGGGGAAGGTTTTCATTGGTGGCATATCATTTCAGACAACAGAGGAGCGGCTCAAAGGTTATTTTACGACGTTCGGAGAAGGAGTGGAAGCGGTGATCATGAAGGAAAGGTTCACAGGCAGGTCGCGGGGCTTTGGTTTTTTTGTTTTTGCAGATCCAGCTGTGGCAGACCATCTTCTCCTGTTTTCCAAGCACAACATTGATGGTCGAATGGTAATTCGCTGTTCTTTAACACTCTTTTTTTATTTTTTGTCAACTTGACAGGTCTAAAGATTTACAAGTTACAAGTTATGATTAGTTCTTGCTTCTATCTTTTTCATAAAATATCTAGGTAGAAATTAAAAAAGCAATTTCCAGAAATCAGCAACAAAGCGCAAGTAGGAGTTGGCATAATTCAGTTGTTAATGGCGCCCTAAATCTAAGTAGGACAAAGAAGATATTTATTGGTGGCTTAGCCCACACTGTTACTGAGAATGACATGAGAAAATATTTCGAGCAATTTGGTACAATTACTGAGGCGATTGTAATGTATGGTTGAGGATTTGGCTTCGTCACGTTTGACTCAGAAGATGTTGTGGATATTGTTGTGCAAATACCCATTCACGACCTCAATGGAAAAATGGTAGAAGTCAAGCGAGCAGTCGCCAAGGAACGGTCTAGTGGCCATATTCGATTTCCTGCAGGGAATAGCTATGCTCCTCCAATGAACACTAGCTATAGTGCAGCAATGGGAGGGATAGATAGCTACTCTTCAGAAAACTTTGGAACTGGTGCAGGATATCGACCGACTGCCATCCCTAGCGGTGGCTATGACAACACTACTTTTGTAAACAATAATTCAGTTGTTAATGGCGCCCTAAATCTAAGTAGGACAAAGAAGATATTTATTGGTGGCTTAGCCCACACTGTTACTGTGAATGACATGAGAAAATATTTTGAGCAATTTGGCACAATTACTGAAGCGATTGTAATGTATGGTCGAGGATTTGGCTTCGTGACGTTTGACTCAGAAGATGTTGTGGATATTGTTGTGCAAATGCCCATTCACGACCTCAATGGAAAAATGGTAGAAGTCAAGCGAGCAGTCGCCAAGGAACGGTCTAGTGGCCATATTCGATTTCCTGCAGAGAATTTTGGTGGCTGCAATGGGCATTTTTTCAATTCCACTCCAACTCCTGTAGGGGGCTATGCTCCTCCAATGAACACTAGTTATAGTGCTGCAATGGGAGGGATAGATAGCTACTCTTCAGATAACTTTGGAACTGGTGCAGGATATCGACAGCCTGCCATCCCTAGCGGTGGAATAATCAACCCATAGTATTTACCCACTTAGACATTATTTCATTTATTTTGTCTTATTTGCCTAGTCCATGAGTCCCACCATGTGCAAGTAGCTAATT